>NTHP01000019.1:1119877-1136266 GCA_003416845.1 Oplegnathus fasciatus | reverse complement strand
AAAAAAAAAAAAGCTATGACAGCAAAAACCAAAAACAACAGACTGTCTTAATCCTGACGTTTATCTTCCTTCCTCCTCTTCATCTTGACGGCCAAAAGTTCACAGGTTACAAGTTCACAAACACAAAGCATTACTGTTTTTTTATCAAGAAATGTTAAAATACCATTAGAATGTGACTTGATGTTACTTAAACGGGAAGCCTCCCTTTCCCCCCCTGAGTGATTCTATATATGCATAACAAGCCCCACAAGCTCATGACAAGAAAACAGCAGAGCTTAACACAGATCCCTGGTATTATTTTTTTCTATCTATGTGTGTGTAATATATGTGTGTGCATGTGTGTGTGTGTGCTGTGATTTGGCTGCCAGCATATCCTACTGTTTGTTTCAAGTAATTTGGCAATATACAGAGATAGCTTATTGTTTTACTCGAGAAACAAATGGCTTCTAGAGGAATGAGCCTAAAACCCCGCTCCCCTCCGCCGTCTACAGGTTTCAACCTCGCCGTGCTACAAGTGGCCGCAGCTTTGGGCTTCTGCAGGTCGCAGGTAAAAGAACGGGAACAAAAACGAACACACAAAATGCACGGCTTGCTCTCAGGGCAGGATTCAACACTGTTTACATAGCACCTGTTATGGTGTGGAAATGTTCACAACTCTAGGACACAGGTATTCGTTTTGGCTACATCATATGCAGTGATAAACGACCTCGACAGAACTCACCAGAAGTTAAGAAATCTACGAAAAGACAGACAAGATCTTTCCCCCTTCCTTCTTGAACTTTCCACTGCCCTGCACTGTACAAATATCCATGACAGAGATTTTCTTCCTCTAGTCTTTTTTCATTTTTTTTTTACAGTTAGATATACACAAAAGATAACAAATATTTTTTGTAATATTCAGCTAATTGTAATGAAACCCTCAGTATGCGGCATTTAATTTAATTCAAGCAATTTATAAAAACAAAACGGCAAGTGCATGGCGTTAAGATGAGAAAAATGTAACTTCTAAGGGTTCTGGAGTTTTGCAAACTGGGGCAAAGTGTTGGTTTGTCTGTTTGTGTGTTTGCATGTACTGTATGCGCGGCCACTCAGTGAGTAAGATACTCCATTTCACCAATACACCGATTCTTTCTGTACAGACGTGTAAGATGCAGAAACAATTATGATAAAACAGAAAATCCAAAAAACAAACACTGAACATTTAAAATCACTAAGTGAGAACGGAGGGAAATTTCTTTTTAACACATCCCAGGAAACCACTGGATCAGATTTACACCACATCACTTCTTGATTTTCTCACTTTACACTTTTGTCTTTTTTTTGTCTTCAACGGGAACAACTGCACCGTGCACTCCTCCAATCCTTGCTTGATATTTAGTCCTTGTATTCCCCCTGAAACCCTCTCTGATAAGCAGTGTCTCTTTGATATCAACAGACTGGGTGTCAAAGGAAAATTGCATAATTCTAAGATTTGTGAGTTTGACATAGCGTTCTTTTTGTTGTTGTTGTTGTTGTTTCACAGGAGGCTTTGAGGGCTGATGTGCAGCATCTCTAGAGTCTGTCGGATCGTTCATGGTTCACCAGTGTGGGAGCGAAGGTAAAGCTCTCGAGAGGAAGTCTTCTTCTGTAAACACAGGGTTCGTATTTTTACGTTGTGCTGATGGCAGGTTTGGCAAAAAGGGTGTTGTGTGTCTGATCTTCTCTTGAACTACACAGTTCAGACCTGGAGAGATAAAGGACACGAGATGATGAGTATTTGTACTGAGCTTAAAAACAAGAAAAAAACTGGTCTGTTCTAAAGTCAAACATTTCCTTTCTAAGGATGATCAGATCGGGTACTGGCCAAGTGTTTTTTTGTTCCGCTCTGTTCATTTGCAGCAGAAAGAGGATGTGCTTAAAGCTACCACTGGTACGTCCTGCATGTGCTTCACTATATATTGCCTTTTAATCTGAAGGCAGTGGTAGGCCTTGTTGAACTACCTTTTTTGAACTTTTTGTTGGGACATTGTTTTGAAACTTTGCATGGATGTAACACTTTCTATTACAGCTTTAAAAAGTCTTGATGAATGAGAACAGTCCAGGAAACGAGAGCTGATGTTACACCTTACATCAACTTTTCAAACTGGAGTTAGAAAAAACTACTGGAGAAGCTATGATGTTTAGTAGGTCGGTTTTGGTTTGGGAAACATGACAAAGCAACGCACAGTTGAAGTGGTTTAGTGAAGGGATGCAGACGCATGTAATTACGTTGAGAGAACCTTTCCCATGTGGATTCACAGGAGAGCATTGACTCTGTTTTTTTTCAGGCCTGGGTCTGTTTAAAAAAACAGTAATTCTACAGCATGAAAAATCTTGATGGTGTATCATGAAGCATGGTGGTGTATGAACATTTCCATTTATAGATAAAAAAGTGATTTGCAGTTACCCTCTCATGTTAGCTTACACGTATTTTAATCAGTTCTACACAGAGACCTTTACAGATTACTTGTGTACCCTTTTCAGTTTAAGTGTCGTTATCAGTACTGGGGGAGAAAAGGCTGGATCAGTGCGACTCCTACATCTAAATATGTTCACCTTTGCTCAAACGCCACATGATTTGCGCCCACGCACACAACATTCAAACATACACACCTGCTCTGCTCCTTCCTGGCCTGACTCCTCTCAGCCGGGTACCCAGCTCTGAGAGGTCTGCTTGGTGTTCGTGAAGTTGCCAACTCCATTCATGTTGGCCAGAGAGTCAAAGTTAAAGTCCAGGCCATCTGCGTCCATCAGCTCGTTCCTGATGATGGAGTCCATATCACACTCCAGGCTGCTGTTGAACATGTCCAGGTCCAGATCTGTGGGGAACCGGTCCTGGCAGATCCCTCCATTGCTGCTAACTGTTCCATTTAGGAAGATCGAGGTGTCGATCTGCATGGAAGAGGAACCATTTCCTCCCAAGGGTGAGAGCAGGAGCTGCTGCTTGGCATTGGCCAGAGCATTAGCCTCATTGGCTAGGTTCAGGCCTCCATTTAAAGACCTCAGGGAGCTCTGGTTGTGGTTGTTACTTTGCAGAATCTCCCCTTGGCTGCCCTGAAGTCCTCCAGTGGTCCCAAAGGTCATTACGGGATCATTACGGAGCATGAGGCCACGGCGGGAGTTCTGGGAAATGACGGCCGCAGCGCTGGCCTGTGACATCAGTGGGTCAGACTGGGTCATCATGACATCACTGTGGCTGTGGCTGTCAGAGTTGAGCAGGTCCTGTAGCGTCTGACTGCCAAAGCGAGACAGGCTGATGCTGGAGAAGGAGGTCTGCTTGTTCTCCTGGATGGTCTGCATGGGGGACGGACGCAGAGAGGAGCCCGTCGTGTGGGGGCCAAATATGGAGTTACTGTAACCATTAACTCCACCGTTAGAAGAAGAGTTGGAGGAGGGAGAGGAGGTGGAGGAAGGTGAGCCTAGCCCGTTGGGTTTGGACCCAAAATTGAACCCTGAAGAACCATTTGGAGCGGCCGGTCCTGTAACGGTTGGCACCAGGTTGATGTTATCCAGCAACTCATCCATCAGGTCATCTGTGAGTCCGTCATTCAGGTTCATTGTACCTGCCAGGTCTGCCAGGCGGGGCAGCTCAGTCGGCACAGACTTCCCGTTGGTCGTGGCATTGCCGGGAGACAGTGCTCTGCCAGGGCTGGAGTACAGCATAGGCGAGAGAGGAGGCTCATCATCGGGCACCTCGTCTAGCTCGGGGTTGGCCAGAATGGGTGAGAGGCGACCGCTCAGTGTGCTGGCGTTGGAATTAGTGCGAGAGCGGAAGTCTGTCCAGGCGTCCAGCTCCTCGCTGCTGCGTGACGTTGGGCTTCCGGGCCACTTGGAGAGACCTGAGGGACTGTCTCCACCGCCTTCGCCAGCTGCGGCAGCTGCAGCCTGCAGGGCGGCCTTCTTCTTGGCAGCGCGGCCGCGGGCGGACTTGGTGTACTTGTTGCTGTTGTCCATGGAGACTGCACGCCGGCGAGGAGCCTTTCCACCCTTCCCTCCCTCTGGGTTGATCATCCACCAGGAACTCTTCCCTGTTCCCTCATTCTGGACGCGGATGAAGCGGCTGTGAAGGGAAAGGTTGTGCCGGATGGAGTTCTGTAACACAAAGGAGAGAAAGAAGAGACTGAGTGATGCGGGTAAAATCCTTTTGAAACAATTACCCAAACAATGACTGTCATCAATATTGATTTGTTGTATTCTTTCTTTCCTTTTACCAATACAACATTCAATGAATACCTCTCATTAAGTCCAACAACACTGATCCATAAACCACCCACTACTACTGATTCTGCAGCGATGTAAACAGTTGCTCTTGGTGACTAGACACACAAACAAGGCAAAAAATCCTATTGTTTCAATTGTTCATCCACTAAATATAGGCAGGAGCACATTAACGTGCAGCAGCACTTAGCGCTGATGTCCGCATCGTTTCCACTGTAGCTTTTGTGTGGTGGGTATAAAAGAGAAAAGAGAGACAGTGGTCTATAATCAAGCTCTCCTTGATTATGAATGACACACACAAAGAGCCCCTGTGCTGCTTAAGGAGCGCATTCTGTGTCAGATCATGTGTGTTTGTGCGGGCCTGTGTGCGAGTCTTGGCTGGTGTATATTGATCGACTCTGAGCTCCTTCCTTGTGCGAGCCCCAGAGGCTCATTGTGGGGGTTCTGGTGCACATGACAGCCCCTGCTAATGATCAAGAGTTTTATTCACAACACAGAGATGTATGTACACATTAGAGGCCCAAACTGCAATATAACGCCACTGTTCAATCATTTGTTGCCTCACTGCTGGCTTTGTTTACATATAGGCCTACACTTAACAGACAGACAGACTGATGTTGCAGTGGTTGCACACAGATTTTTAGGTTTGCTAGAGGCGTGGCTCGAGAGATGGCAATATCTGTCGGTCGGTCCACCACTTTGGTCCAGACTGTGATAACTCAACATCTATTGGATGGATTTCCCTGACATTTTGTACAGACATTCGTGGTTCCCAGAGGATGAAGCCTTTTGACTTTGATAATTCCCAGACATTCCCATCAGCCCCAGTCGTACTTTGTGTTTACCGCTAATTAGCAAATGTTAGCATGCTAAACTAAGGTGGTGGGCATGTGAATATCTGCTAAACATCAGCATGTTTTCTGAGGGATTTCTAAAAAGCCAATTTTCCATATAAGTATCAAACTTTTGAATGTGCTTATATTTTTTTTATTATTAAACAGGTGGATCTAACTTCTGTAGCCTCGGTCACATTTCAGTCCAACTAATAATTGAAATGCTAATCCTGGGGGAGAACAGTTCTAGTCAGAGAACAAGAAGGCACTGAAAGCAGGATCTGATGGAGCCATTAGTGAACCAACAGGGATTTTAGATTGTCACAAAGTTAGGTTATATTTAAACCACAAGAGAAAAGACAAAGGCCAGGAAACCATATTACTATTTCATGAAACTACAGCCCTAAGAGTAGATCTTTTAAATTTTACTGTTGCGTGTCATTATGGGTTTCCATTAGGACAATGTGAAGGATTCAGGTAACGTGTTTACACTGTAGAGATGTCATTCCAACTCAGGTTAAATGACTGATTGTATGATGTAAGCTCTGGCTTTGCAGTTAGTTAAGACTCAAAAATACAATTTCACTTGATCTGTAAGTTACACCCATGCACATGTGCATCTGGACACCCACACAAACCAGTCACTCAGTATCAACTCACAGTAATATGACATAACTAAACCCTTATGAAACCACATTTTAAGGATAATTAGTATATCTGGTTATGACCTCTTAGACTTGACCTTTGTCTCATTTATTACACTCTCTTCTTCTTGTTTGTCCTCCTCTTTGTGTGCCCCACAACCTACTGAAGGCCTTGTCGAATTCATTATTTTGCCTCAGTCTCCTCTTTCCATACCCCCTTCCTCTTCCGCAGTTTCTGTTGTTTCACAAACATGTAGCTCTTATGGGCCCTGAGGGACTCTGGGGCTATGCTATATCCTCCCATATAAACAACCCAACCGCCATCCACAACACACACGCATTTTTCCCTCTCTGTTTTCCTCCTATGTATATTTTTACTCCCTAAAACAGAACAGATTTCTGGGTTCCAAACAGCGAGGGCCAGAATTTTCGGGTTTTTGTGGGAATCACAATATTGTTTTCCGCGAAGCAGTCCCGTCTTTCCTGGGCAACAGTTTACAGACAATTTGGTCTGGATTGTTTTTCTGGTCAAAGGCAGTTCAATCAGAGAGGAGAAAGAACAGGCTTAAGTTACCGCTCTGAATGCTACGCTGGCAGAGTAAGAAAGTTTGATCTCTGGGGCCAAACTGAACGCATGACCCTACAGTATGTGAGTGTGTGTGTGTTTGTGGTAGTTATATGGAAATGTTCAGTTTTGCATTTGCAGGCTCTTGAGTGTTTTGCAATTGTAAATGCAAAAGTTGTTTCTGCAGGACTTTCTGTGACCACTGCTGTGCATTAGCGAATCCATAAAAAGTTGCATTTAACCATGAATGGCGTGTGTATGTGAATGCATGTTTCCCAAGTGTGTGTGTGTGTGTGTATGTGTGTGTGCGCAATGAGGTAAGATGAGAGGAGATACCAGGGAGACCAGTGTTTATCCTCCGCCAGCATCTCTCGAGGCATGATGTAATGCTGCTTTATTACAGAACATTTTACAAACACACACGCGCCTGCACACACACACACACACACACACACAAGCTAAATGTTTCCAGCTGCCAGCGAGATGTAAATAATGGCAGAAGATAGACTTTGTAAAGGAAAAAAGAGAACTTTTGGAGGGATGAATGAGAGCAGAATGAATGGAATGTGAGTTTCCTTCTCCCTGCTGCTGTAAACATTTACCTGCCAGCACCTGACACTTCATCGATCCTTCTCCCTCGCTTCATCCTACACCATCTTTATCCCTGCACCTCCCCACTCCCTCCTCCAAACGAAGCCACTTGTTTAATGTTTCTCTTTTCCGTGCCACTGCTCGTATCCTTCAAATGTCAGGTGAGATATTTCTAACTTGGCGTGATGGAGCAGCAATAAAAGGAAGCGGGACATCTGCAACCGAAGCACGGACACTGATAAAAAAGAAGAAAAAAAAAATTGGGTGTCAAGAGAAAATGTGTGAGTGATGGTGAGAAAGAGGGTGAGAAGATGATGATTGCAGGATGAAAGAAAGAAAAAGGTGCCTGCTATCTATCAGTATTACATATGATGTATGTGTGTAGTACATAGTAGTAGTAGATCCTCCCACATACTCTTCCTAACAAACCCCGTGCTGATTATTCCTGTTATTCTGGATAAGATTTCCAAGTATATTTTCTGGAAAGACAAATTTTTCAAATGTCAAAGCTTTGAGTGCCACAAACAAAAGGCCATTCACCTCCATTTTACTGGGATGGAGCAGAAGTCTCTTGGCAAAATAAAAGTATCTGCACGGCTGATACACTTGTGGTACTGTAAGTGGAAAATATGTTGTTTTACGATTTTAGTGGACTGACACTTTAACCATTTGTGCCTGGATGTTTTCTTTGCTTCGCATTTCATGTAGACATTCAGTCTCTCCTGCAGACCACAACATCTCATTTCTGGCTGCCATGATTCTTACTGCATTTAATGACACAACCAGTCATATTATTTAACTTTAAACTACTCTTAAATCACACCTGAGTTTGACAACAGCCTTCATACTTCGCTAAACATCACTGAACTCTGGGGGCAAGTGGCCTCAGATGTGGAAAACGAGTCTCCAAAGAATCTGTGGGTACAAAATATTAAGAAAATCTTCATAATAGACAAGGGGGAGTTCCTCTATTTTGTGCAATCTAAATCCCAAGTCCTATATCTTAAATTTAAAATCCATCACTCACCCAGCTCTCCTCTGCATCTGCATCTTCATAACTGAAATCAATACGACATTACATCTTTCTCTCTCGCTGTGAAGCCCTTTAAGGCAGCGCTTCAAGTGTGATTGAATAACCGTGACTATTTTATGTTATTTGCAGAATGTATGCGCTCTACGGGTTTGTGTGTATACATGGCACATCGCTGTGTGAGCGGGATACAGCATGCTTACTACTGTACGGCTCCTCCGGGGTATTCCATTAATAAAAACAGCTCACTGAGACAGCAGCTCTGATTCATAACTCCTACTACGCAGCCACAAGAGCTAAATAACACACATACGCTCACACAGCTCGCAGCAACAAACTTCCAAGGGATAATGATGCTGTTGACACTTCCCGGCTAATTTTAAGGATTTTAAAAAAATTTCTTTTTCTCTCTCTTAACCTAATTTTTCCCTCCATTTTTCTGTTTTGTACCTTCCTCCCCAGTCTCTTTCATTTGAGTGTTTATCTCAGAGATCTAAATGAACACATCTGTCTCACAAAACGTAGATAAGCAGGTTAGTGAGCATTTTTCTCTCACAAATGCCTTTCCTTTGAAGGAATAGTTCGACATTTGAGAAATATGCTTATTTGCTTTCTTGCCAAGAGTTAAACGAGAAGATTGATGCCGCTCTCTTATCTTTAGGTTAAATATGGAGCTGCAGCCAGCAACCGGTTAGCTTAGCTTAGCATAAGGACTGGAAACAGGGGGAAACTGGTTGCCTGGCAACCTCACAGTAACAACAAGACTCCAGGAACAAAATAAAACATTCAAGATATAATGTGTTAATTCGTGAGCTTTAGAGATGTTGGGAGTGTAGGTACCTTCACACAGAGCCAGTCTCCAGTATTTATGCTGAGCTAAGCTAACTCGCTGCTGTTTGTAGCTTCATATCTAGTGTACAGACATGAGAGTGGTTTCGATCTTCTCATCTGACTCTCGGCAAGAAAGTGAATAAACGTATTTCCCAAAATGTAACTAATATCTGGTAGGTAGTTGACCGCGGTTTTTAATCATGAGTAAAAAGAGCGACTGGTTCAGTTTATCCTCTCACTCCAACCCAATCAAACATGTGGTGACTTCTTTGCAGGTGACACATGTTGTTTGAATGAAATGTTTGACCATCGATCACAATAAGCATCTACCTGTCAATTTATTTTATTACTGTTTTCTATGATTGGTCTGAAATAATAAACTCCACCTTAGCTGGTCTACAAAACGCCAGGTCAACAGTCAACTGCTCATGAGACCGGCTATCCAGGTTCACCAGCGTCACATATTTGAAGCAAACTAACTCAAAGACGAAGCTGACGAAGCTGAACTCACTTCGTGAGACAGGCCCCAGCTGTGTGTGAGTGTGTGTGTGCACCAGCTGCAGCCAGAGCTCAGGAACACAGAGGCCTTTTTGTCCGTCAGCAACATGTGGGAACAATTAATCACTGTCAGCAACCACGCTAGGAATCTCTCTCTCTCCTTTCTCTCATTATTCTGATTTTTGAAGGTGCGTAGGTGGGAACTCGTATATTTGCATTTATGTGAATCTGAACGTAGAAGGTGTGTGTACAGTTGTTTTTTTAAGGATGCATTTTAAGGAGATATCAAGTCTACTGTGAGGGAATTAGATCAATTTACTACCACAGAAGCATGTTGTAGATGTATAGAAACTAATGTCTCAGACCTGTGAGGTAACTCAGAAAGCAGCTTCCTCTGATTGGTCCAGATGATTCTAAGAGTGCTTTCTAATTGGTTGTAGCTGTTCTAGCTCCAGCAGTGCTGATTGGTGGAGTGAAATTGGTTTGCGTAGCCAGGCAGTACAGAAAAGGGATGGTCTTCATGGTATTGCAAGTGTATTTCATCACCCAGCTACAGCACATATCTGAACTCCAATGTATGAACTGCGTCAGTTTCACTTTGCCAGCTTCCTGTGCTCTGTGTGTGCCTGAGAGAGACATTTTACTGGTCAGCCCAACCCAGACTCAACCTTCCCTGTCGTCAGCTGTAAGGAAATGCAGAGAAAAACACACAAAAAAACCCTCAGCACACACACTCACACTCACACACACACAAACAAACACACACACACACACACTGTGCTACAGGAAAGCGTTAGGTCAGAGGGTTACAGTGTCATGTAGCCCGGAGACATGCACTGTGTCAAAGGTCAAAGTGCTTTGAGGTTGAAGCTCTCGCCTCATACATGTCAGCCCCGCCCCCTCGACCCTGCTACCGCTGCTGTGATTGGACCAACTCTGTGACCTGAGCCTCACACCTCTGGTGTACTTAACCACCCACTGACACAGTGTGTATGTGTGAGTGTGTGTGTGTGTGAGTGCTGGCCAAACATAACCACACTTTATCAGCCATTATGTAAACCAGCACTAATCTAAGTCTAATGTCAACAGTGACCGCTGCCGGGTCAAGCAGACGACTTGCGCAACATTAGTTCTGAGGGATTGACAATGGGCTGTGGTTAAAATAATGCTTGTTTTACCCTGAAGTGTTCTTTCTTTGGAGAACGCAAACAAGATTAACTTGCCCTAACAAATGAACGACAGATAAATGACGACTGTAAAGTGTTATAAAAGCAAACATAAAAGCCACACAGAGACAAAAGAGCTCATTGTTTTTTTTAGAAATGAGAAAAAGCTAATGAAAGAAAGAAAGAAAGAAATCCGGCGAACTCTAGCACATTTACAATTATGTTTATTAATTTACGCCCATAAAGATTGTGACAGGTGTATATTTAAAACATATTTGCAGAGACCATCTGCGTCTGTGTAAAGCCTTGATCACACTCTGCGGACGGACGTGGACATCAGACGCAGACAACAGAAGTGGATGACGGACGTGAACGCGTTTCTATACATACTGCACTCATGGGTATGCGTACGCAGTCGAAAACACGCTGGCGACCTCGTGACAGGAAGAGGAAGAGCTCCTGCACATGTGTATTTGGCTGAACACATAAGTCAAAAAAGAAAACAGTGCATGCGACCGCTTAACAAGAACCGGCCGAGGATGGGGAATACAGTACGTACAAAAAGGGTACGAAACAAGCGCCCAGTTTAACACTAGTCCAGGCTGCGTGTGGACCCTCATGGACTTCAACAGACTAACGCAGACCTTTGCAGCCACGGAAACCATGAATTGGCCTTAAGTCGTAGAGGAGAGTAATGAAAGTGTGGCGAGGTAGTGTGAGGTAGAGGTGTAGACGACATGCAGGGTCTTTGACACGTATAAAGCGGTTTATAAATAAACAGCCTGGCCAGTCTGCGCTAACACTGCCGAGAGAGGACGGTTATTTATACTGTGACCCTACACTAACACACACACACACACACACACAAAAACAGACACACACTGACAAAAACACACACAAAAACACACACACACACACACACACACACACACACACACACACACACATTGGGTCCAGGTTCCAGCTGCCCTGAGCTCTGGACTGCAGACAGAACATTCCATTCTCTTCAATCATATGTGCGTTTCCCGGCCAGCGGCTGGGTGTCTCTCTCAGCTTGTGTGTGTTTTAAGTTGTATTTCTGTGTGTGTGCGTGTGTGTGTGTGTACACTGGACGGGGATGTGGAGCTGGCAGAAGGAATCCTGTTACACCTCATTCTGCTTATATTTCTGCTCTCACTCCCCGTCCACTCCTCTTTTTGTTAATAGATTAAGGTCTTCATGCAGACACACACAGAGAAACACACTTAAGACGTCAAATCAATTCAGGGAATAGATTTTCATATTTTGTCATGAAAAGGGTCTATCCAATCTATAATACCTTATTGAGACTGACAAATCCATTATTACAGTGCGAACAGCAATATCAAGTTCCTCTTAGAATTAAATGGCAGTTAAAGTGAACACACACACACGCAAAAACATGCACACACACTGCTTTCCAAGAGCTGCGACCTTGTTAAATCACAAAAAAGCCTGCTGTCACCACCGAGACCTTACTACTGCAATGTCAACCTCTCTCTCTCTCTTTCTATCTTTCCCATCTGTCTGGCTCTCCCTCTCTTCTCTCCTTCTTTGCCTTCATCTAGTGTTGTGTAAGACCACATGCTCAAAGAACTACTTGTTTACTCTTTAAATTTCCTCCAATCAGTTAGCCTGAGGTGGGAGAGGCGGCCGACCCATCCCACTTCAAACAGCCAATCAGTGCGGGCCGGCGCAGAGGCATGGTTAGTCACGTTACCCTAGTAAGGCCTCATCGGGTCAGTGTGTTTTGATCAGTGCTGGAGGGTCACCTCAGTTCCTACGGAGCATTGGCTCACGGTCACTATGGAAAGTTAAGCACACACACACACACTGGAAGGAGAATCAAGGGTATGAAAATCAAGAAGCAGCAGGGAAATCGATCACTAGATATTTTCATGATTTGGGTCCTGACAAAAACAACAAAAACAAATCTAATTTCTGTCGTCCGCGGCAAGAAAACGTATGAGCTCATGAGGCATATGCAGTCAGTGTACGTTCACAAACACACGCTGTTCATTACCGCTCCGTACGGTACGTGTACACTTTGCTTTGGGACAACACAGGACATCCCTGCTGGACTTTATCAACCCGAGTTCCAGGACACGGCGTCCTTAAGCTACGGAGCAACTGTGCCTGCCAAGAACACACACACACACACACACACACAGACACACCAGCATGCTGACAACAGAAACATCTCAGCAAAGACAAAGACGACTTATTCAGACAGAAGGAGAAACAGGCTTGCGAGAGAGTAAAGCAGCAGCGAGGAAAAGGACTGAATGCGTCCAAACATAACAACATTTTTTTCTCCTTTTCAAAGAATTCAAGCTATACCAAACCTAAATACTGCACATGCAGACACGCTTATGCACAATGGTGGGTGAGATGAGTCAAATGTTTCTTAAATCTGTCATTTAAGAAACTGTTTAACCAAATGGGATTGTGTGTTTTCAGAAATCTAGCTCTAACTGAATACCTGGCGAATGAAGGCACATTGATCCTGTAAATATGCAACATTGCCCACAGTGACCTACACTGTAATTACAGTAAAAAGGGGTGAACAAGGGGCTGCTTTATTTTACAGCCCACATACCCCAGACTTACACTGTAATAAAGGAGCTATCTCACACATTTTCTATTATTTGTCCTGATGGTGCAACCTGAGATATTAAAAGGGATGGTTACCTCGGTGTGGATGTTAATGCAACATTTCTACTGGCATTGAAATCTCTATTGTCTCGTGGTGCTGTTTTGTCCAACCCTTCTTGCACATCATGCATAAATCTTAACAGGAGCTCCTTTGACAGAAAAATTTCATCTGTCAAACTCGATCTCTTATGAAAATGAAAAACACACTCAAGGCATTACTGAAGGGAACTATGAGCCATCTGCCAGTCAATAAACACAACCACAGGGAACATGCTCTTAATATACTTGGTGATAAACTGCTGGTGGATTTCAAATTATTCGTTTGCGTGTGTGAAATGAATGTTGTTTGGGTTCGTCTCTGGGGTTGGGCCGACGGATCCTCTTCCCTGGCTTCGTGGCGATGCTGTGGCGACTCGCAGCGAGCCCTTTTTAAGAACTTTAACTATTTCAACATCTGACGTCTAAAAATAGAGAGGGACCAGAGGGCAAGTCTGCTTGCAACGATTATCATATTTGTCCTGGCGTATGAGCGCGTCGACGACAGACGCACTCTGATACACACAAAAACACACACTGAGAGTGAAAGCACAGTGGTGTGGCGGTGCTTAGTAGTAGTGTATAGAGACAAAGGTAAAAAGACTGGAGAGGCCAACCACCAAATGATCCCACTGGTATGCATTAGAGAGCTTTTCTATGTGAACAGGTGATTAATGAGACCTTCAAAGTGTGTGTGCGTGTTGGAGAGAGAGATTGAGAGGCATTGAGGGAGACAGAGCTCGATAAAGAATATAGGGGGATGACAGAGAGATAGAGAAAAGGAGGGCACCCTTAGTATTAAGACTA
This sequence comes from Oplegnathus fasciatus, assembly GCA_003416845.1. Lineage (NCBI taxonomy): Eukaryota > Metazoa > Chordata > Actinopteri > Centrarchiformes > Oplegnathidae > Oplegnathus > Oplegnathus fasciatus. The sequence continues at coordinate 1,122,356 of NTHP01000019.1, read as the reverse complement.
GCAGGGTGTCTACATGATTAATTACATCTCTGTGCGATACGAGCAGCACAGAGGAGCGGAGAGATAGAGGGAGAAGTGGGGGATGGGCGGAATCATTCATAATTATCAGGAAGGGGAATGTTGCTATTCCTGTGGGAAGATATGGTGCGGGCGACAAGGAATACGTTTGGGAAATGAGCCTGCCACGCACACCTCAACCCACAGACCTATTTTCAAGGGCAATGGAGTAGAGAAGTGGGAGGATTTATTTTTGGCTCTCAGGGTTTGAAAGTAAAAGTCTTGTTCATTTTCTGCGGAGACAGTGTCAGGTGACTGGCAGTTGGAGGCTTGAATGGGCATGAAAAATCTCCTGGTTGAGCCACCGAGCAAGTGCAGCGAAAGGACTCTGGTTCAATGATAAAAAAGTAGCCTAAAACTTTAGGGAGACAAAGTGAGAAACATCAAATTACGAAGCTTCATTTAGAGGCTGAGCTTTGTTTGATTCCAGCCGGATAGACTGAACTCGTTTTTCATTTAACTTAATTCGTTCAGCCTGACATTGTGTTCACGTTCACCGATTTCTTGTCGGTTGCCAGGAGGAGTGAACTTTTTTCACACTGATCAAAGAAATATGTAAAGTTAAGAGTTGTTATTTGTGTACGCTGACTTACAACAACTCGCATAGCAGCTTGGAGATGTGAGTGATTCAGAGGTCTGGAGCCAGGCGCGTATGATTCACCTGTTTGATTCATTTACTTTTGGATTCTGGATCAATTTTAGATCAACAGCGTAACATATGACGAGGTGTTTTATTTCTGACTTGCATGCTGGCATGTTCTCCATAGCAACAGCCACTGAGGCTTGTGGGTACTGTAGTACTGTACTTTAGCTGATATACTGATATGCTGTAGTTGATGTGCCAAACTGATGACCAAAACATAACCCGGTACCAAGGTTTAGAAGAGAGAAACTAATGGCCTTGTTAATGGCAAATAAATCTTTTACTAATGCTTTATAGAGTCCTAGGTTTCTGTGTGGAGGAAACATTGAGGATATTATTAAAAGGAAACTTTCACAGGTGAATTTTCCACTTTTCTACTCTGTAGATGGGAAGCAAAAGACGAGAAATCCATGTAGAGTAAGACGATTTATTTCAACAGTGGAAGGAAAAGTAGGAGAAGAAGAGAGGCCAGGGGAAAGAGAAGTGGAGGGACGGAGCGAGGAAGTGAGGGAGGGGAGGATGACATGCTGTTTTTATGTGCGTAGCTTGGGTGAGGGGTTGACTGAGGTTTATTGCCTCCCTTAACACCACTCTGCCCTGTGTGCATACTTGTATTTCCACTGAGGACCGGCTTGAGTTCTGCACAGGACAAAATGGTAGCTTCTCGGTGAACCGAGGACACTGATCAGGTTGTGGATTACACTTTAAATATGTGATGGATTTATGGAAGATCTGTGCTACCTTAGATTTTTCTGTAGAGATACAGCTATCAGCCTAACTGTCATCCCCATGTAACTGAGAATTAGTAACCCAAATTAATTTTTGGTATCTAGTCACTGGCCGTAAATCTTCTGCATACACAGGAAATGTCAAATCTATGTCTTCCTGACTGTTATCTCCCCGTTCAGATCAGAACTGTCCACTTTACTGATTTTTCCTTCTTATCTCTAGTTATAGTGAAGCACTTTGTAATTTTGTTTTGAAGTGCCCTACATAGTAAATAATTATATCATATATTATCGTTATACAAATGAAAATCTCAAAACTAAACTCTTGCACCACGATGGAAGAAGACATCTAGGTACCTGAAGTGTGACCCTCACATTATTGATTCCCACACCAAAGATTAATCTGTGGGGTCACAAGATGATTAAAGGGATAAGACAATATAAGAAAGTCATGATTCATCAGTCATATGTTTCTGTTACACAAAATTATGTTCATTTTTTCTGTCTTTTCTCAAAGTTTAGATTTTTAATACTTAATACTGGACACTTATCATACCCTAACCCTTTTTGAGGCCTTTAAATGAAACAGTCTGACAAGAAAAACCTCTAACCTGTGACAATGAGTCACAAAGGTAGACTTTATTTTAAGGGGTCACAAGCCAAAAAGGTTGGAAAGCACTGTCTTACATACTGCCGTCTCTGGGGGGATTACCTTGTGCTGACATGTGGGGTCACCACAAACCTGCCTGTTACAGTACAGGTGTTAATATGAGGCATGATGCCACGGTTGATGTAAAAAGAAATGGAAAAAATGTCCTTCAAGTTATGTAACAGAAACATGTGCATGTGTTCCTGCAGCGTACTGTCTCCTGTGTCCGTGAATTACACAAAAAACTACACAACTTTAACATGAGGGAACATGCAGGATTTTTTTGTGTCCAAGTGTTCATTGACTTTTCAATGTTGTTTTTCTTCGGTGTATTCAGTAACATCTTGCAACGGTGTAAAGCTGAATGTGTACTCTTAAAGACACACACACACACACACACAC
>NTHP01000019.1:1071753-1119798 GCA_003416845.1 Oplegnathus fasciatus | reverse complement strand
ACACACACACACACACACACACACACATTTGCTACAGACTTTCCCTCTGTGCATTTCAGCATGTCCACATGTCATTTATCATTACACTTGTCTGCTTGATCTGCCTTTTCTCTGGTGTGCGTGTATGTCACTGAGGTGTGCCGTCTCTTTGACCCGGTGTTTCCACAACACAGCCTGCTTAATGCCTCGAGGCTGTATCCAGGTCACGCCCGCGGGACTTAGTTTGGGTGGAAGAAGGGTCGACTCATTTTCTATCTGTTGACGTGTGCGGTTTCATGACCTCTCAAACCTTCAATTAACTCTGCTGAAGGTGAGCTATGATCTCATTGAGACAGATTATGGCGATAATAGCATTACGCATAATCGTGTCGGCTAACTAAACAGTAGGCGACAAATCTAGTTTGAGCTCGATTGTTTGGGACCGGTGACGTGCCGTTTCTTGTTTGTAATGTGTGTGTTCGTGCGTGTATGTTTTGGGTTTGGGTGCAGCAGTGGAGTTCACATCTGGTCCGGATTAGTGTCGGGGCCCTGCTGGTGTTCATGGGGCTCTTCACTCTAATGGTGCTAAAAACAGATACAGTACACACTACACACACACACACACCAGACCACAGGCCACTGATTCTTACCGTATGTTGTACCATGACACACACTTAAAGGATAATTCCTGTTTTTTACAACTTGCATTTTATTGTCTTAGTTTTCCATCATTCCTAGCTGTAATAGTAACATTGCACTCAACAGGTTAATTTTTTGAGATCTGGGAATTCTGTGACATTCCTAAAAAGATGTCAGACACGGCAGTTTTTAAACAAACCTCCAGGATAGCCAAACTTATCGTGACATCTCAATTTAAAGACAGACTTCCTACTTCAACTTTGACCCACCACACCCACCCAGTTAACGTAGCTTAGATCATCTGGCTAAATTTTGCAAACAACCTTTGTATTTTGCTAAATCACGTTGTATTTATTAGTTTAGTGTTTTTTCTCCTTTGTTCTCTCTTTTTCTCCCCCTTAAGTTGACTTAAGTTGTATGAGCCTGTGGCTTCTTGACTTCTCCTGTCGCATCTGTTTTATTTCTATTATCTGCTTTTATGCTCTCGTGCGTGTGCGACTAACACTTACAGTTCGTGCCTCTGCCCCATCTGACTTTATAGCAGCATAGTCGCCATGTTTCCAGATCTCAGCAATTACTTTGGTGTGTGCAATATTACCAAAACTGATAGAACTGATAGCCAAAACTACCACGATAATGATGAATCGTGCTGTAGGCTCAGTGTAGGGCCGTCTTTGTGTTTTATTTATGAGATTTATACCAGTTTGACCGCTGAGCCTGCTGGTTTAATACCGAGCTATTACAGCAAGTGAGAACATTTAACAAGAAAACTGGACTTTGTTTTCTTCAATCCACCTCTGTTTCTCTCAGAATCTATAGGTCAGTTTAACTGGCCTGACCCGATCAAATCAGGACCTCTGCACTAGAAAGTGTTTCTGTTTGACTGTGTGTGTATTTGTATTTTTGTGTGTGTGTGCCTCTTTCTCTGCTGAAGTCAGCACTTCCAGGCCCGTCAGCCCTCTTCCTCCTACACACCAGCTGAGCAGCTGGAGAAAGGGAAGGAGGTGGCAGTGGAGGTTTTTTTGACACACATACGCTCTGTGTCCTGAGTGTGTATTTGAGTGTTTTAGCACGGGGCCAGATCCTAACCTTTGCACGACAAACACCCAATGGATTACACACACACACACACACAAAACACACACCTTGGGAGAGTTTTCTCCCAGCAACAGTGAGCCTCTTCCTCAGCCCCGCTAGGCTCCACCCTTGTGAGGAATAACATGACTTCCTGCTTGAGACAAAAGGGAAGGAGAGCAGCAGTTTGCCTTAACTCCCTGCTCTTCTTCTCTTCTTCTGACCTACATTTGACCATTTTCTGCATGTGCATTTTGTAGTTTGTCTCAGGACTGGAGTGATTTCATAAAAAAGTTTGTCTGCCAACACCTAGGACTTTACCAGAAGATGTTTTCTACCAGACATCAGGTGTTCCAGCAAAATACATCCAGTCTCAGTTTCCCCCTCTTACGGCCCTCCCCTCTTTTCTCTTATAGTTGCATCACTTCCTGTCTAACTGACCTCACAGGATCCTTTGAAATCCCAGTTTCTAGAGCTATTGTTTCATGACCGCATAACCCACTTCACCGGCCTCTGCGCGTGCACGTGTTTGTGTGTCCAGTATGATTATGCCTGATTACATGTGTGCATCATTGGAGCCTCTGTGTGTGTGTGTGTGTGTGTCTGAGCGCCCAAGCTTTTGTTTATACAGGTCTACTTGCGTGTGTGGCGCACGTTTCTGTTAAGCTTATTAATCATTGCCAAAGGAGATGATGATGACGTAGCCGTGGTGCCAAACTCCACTCTGCTGTGTCAGCTTAAATCTGCACGTCCTCCTTGCCTTAATTCAGCCACTGTTGTTGTATGCGTCTGTATGCACTTTTGTCTGTTTACCAGGCGTCTGCTAACAATTTGTGACTTTGCATCTCCATGTCTTACCACGTTTTCAATCTATTCAATCGTCATGTAAATTGAAGCCACAGCTCACATTACGCAGGCTTCATTTTGCACAATTTATTCACAGATTTGACACTTTTTTCACTGCGTTGACTGAAACGGTGAGTGACTTAAAACTAAACCCTGGTATCATCTGTGCGTGTGGTTGTTTGACAGAGGACATGAACTCTAAACAAACACTTTAAACCACAGCTGCAGGATGGTGCGCCAAGCAGCACATAACAGAAGCCCACTTTCTTTTGTGCTTCTTGGATGTTTTTCTACTTTACTTTCTCTCCCTGGTAAAGAATAGGAAGGTCCAGTTTTCGGATTGTTTCTATGGCACCTCTGCTCTTATAGATTATTTGCTGTAAAAATCAAAAACTCCTGCACACCGTCTGTCCCTTTTTTTAGTTTGTTTTTGATCTTCTGCGCCTGTCATTAAGACTTTCTGTTGTGCAAGACATTTGAATCAATTGTCACCTATTGATTTACTGCAGAAAGGGACAAGAAGGTGACGGTTCTTGTACCAACTGTGCTGCCAGGATACTTCACTCCTCTCAGTTATGCTGCTACTCTTTTATGGCATTTAATAAAAAAGTACACAAAAGGAGAGTGACAGGAAGTCTGGGGGAGAGGGAGGACGTGCTGGAGAGGTTATGAGCCAGATTGCAATGAATTTTCAAACATGCATCTTCGTCCAAAGGGACACACCACTCCTTCTTCTAATTTCTCATTCGCCCACTCTGTCTTTCTTCCACTTCGCAGAATGTACAGCCAATGAAATCTTCACCACTTGCAAGCCAAGCTGTTTCTTTCAAGCGATGGAGCAAATTAACCTCCATATTTATGTTCATATACTGACTGTTATTATTTCTAATTACTTGGCTAAATCCAAATCTCCACACACACCTCATCTCTGTCCTCGCTGCTTGAAGTGAACTTCAATGCCATGGTGACTGTGGTGGAATTTCATTAGCAGAGTCCAAGCAGACTGTATATTGTTATCAGGTCTCAGTATTTATTTTGGTCCCAAGAGGCGACGTGAACTTAAATACCCCCATGCTATAGGGGGTTATTTGGGGGTACGAGTATGGGCATCTGGGCCCCAGTTTACCCGGAGCAGAGAGGGTTCAACGGGGACACAAGAGGCCCTCCTATGCCTTCCTTCATCCTTCTCTTTGTCCCGGCTCTCTCAGGCGCTCACAGCTTAATGCTCATACATGACAATACACACACACACAAACACACTTACTACTGTTCACAGGTCAGGCTGGTATTTCCTTACACCCACTAGCATGTTGTACACATCCATGAGGACGCACACACACACATGCACGCACACACACACACACGCACACACACACAGTCAGGTCAACAGTGGCCTCTATTGAATCGCAGAGTGTCCCCTCCCCACCACGTCACCGCACCCTCCCTCCAGTCGAGCTCTTTTCCCCATACGCAGCACTTTGTATTTATATTACCCCGCTATTAATAGACCACTGGCAACCGCACAGCTACCCCTTCTGTCTTCTGTGTGTGTGTATAGTGTGTATTTTTGCATGTGTAACCACCAAACGTACAGTTTCTTTTATTCTGCCCCTGCTATGTCTAAGTTTTATTTTGAAGGTTCCTCATTTTGAGATGCACGCACATGCATTTGTGTTGGCATGACAGGAAACAATGGTCTCACAGAAGCAGGTAATCGCCTCATCTAAGCTGCGGCTGACGGCGTTACCCAGAATTACCAGCTAGTGACACAGTGGCATCAGTGCACTTCCCCTGACCTCACCTGAGTGAAAAAAAGAAACGACAGAGTGCCTAAGCAGATGCCCGCAAGTAAATTCAAGTGTTACAGTTTCTTTGTGACCTTTTCGAGGCTGAACTGAATTTGGGGGAGGGTAAAGGGGGATGGATAGAAGGGCAGAAGGGTGTAGCTGCACCCGGATCTCTTTAATCTACTGTACAGGCTCATGAATGAGTCTCTATCATCTGGTTTAAACCCTCCTCCCATTCCTCATTTTTCTCCTTTCTCATTATTTGTCTGTCCTCTCCCTTACAGCTCCCTTTTGTGATGATTTTTCCTCCCTCTTTGCCCCTTCTCCTCTCGCTCTGACGTTCTCTCATTGCCCGTTTCTGTATTTTCCTGTCATCTCCCACTCTTTTCTCTCCCTCTCTGAAAGGTCCTTTCTAAGTCAACTCTCCGCACAAAAGCTGTATGGTGGCACTAGCTGGCTGCGGGCCAAAACTTTCTCCCTCTCTATGTTGGTGAGCAGCAATCACTCAATCTGCCCCCCCACCCCCAATTCTCCTCTTTCCACCACTCTTTTTGTTTTTCCTCCTCCACTTTCTTTTCTCTGAGGAGGCAGAGTGGGTAGGAAGTGTGAGATCTCGAATGCTCTTGCTCAAATGTTCGCTTTCACACACACACACACACATGCACACTGTGAGGTGACTGAGGAGCTGTAGGGCTCAGTGCTCCTGAAAGGGGTGTGTCTGGTAATCCTTTGGAGCTTGTGTGCGAAGGCCTTGTAAACCAGAGAGGAGAAAAAAAAAGGGGAAGAAGAAAGGAAGAGTGGAGGGAAAAAAACGCAAGAGAAAGAAAGCGCTGACAGGCTTTTCAGACGAGCGGGCCTCTTTCTGATAGTAGGCTCGACGCCACAGCCTCCACATGCTAATAAAAAAAGGCACACAAATGCACACATATGCTCGCACACCACACTGACCTTAGAGTGTGTGAATCTTTCAAGGAGGGCTCTTCAGAACAACCTCACCTCAAAGCTGATTGACAGCACTTTGAGCCAAACACACACATGCTCGCAGCAATGAAAGGTTCACTCACGAATGCTAGTCACGCAACAAGTTGGACAACGAGTCTACAAGGAAGTGAAGTGAAGAAAGAGGGTGAAAAAGTGACGATAAGCACAAACACTAATCAAGGAATAAATGAAGGGATTGGCACCACAGAACATACTGCAGCCTGTGCAAGAAAAAGTGGTTTCAGGTGTCCGATGTGTAATGTCAGAGCAAAATCTAACTTGTGACTTTTTACCCCTCTGAACTCACATGCTGACCTTGCCTCAGTCACTACGGTGTGGCACGAGCAGTCAGCAGCCGCCGGCCTCAAGCTGACTGAAATAACCAGAGGAAAAGGGAAGTGGTGGTGTTACATTAGTTGGTCGGTCTGTCGCTCGCTTGTCTGGTCACGAGATCGAGGTGGAAGAAAGAGCTGAACTGGCTGTAGCTCTGTTGTAACATAGAAAACTCTTTTCTGAGCTGGATGATGTCTGTGTGTTTTGCTGTTTGTGAAATTGTGAAATAAAATCATTTGTGCCGTTTCTACTGCCTATGGTGTACATCTGTGCTGCGTCATCCTCAGTGTGCTGCATAATGATCATACTTTGTGTTTAACTTTCAAGGTGTGGTCACAGTCTATATATATTACATGCTTTGTGGGTTGTGTGTGTGTTTCTATGACTGTTGCTATAAACTGAACTACTGTATATCTATATATATATACACTTTTGAGGACCAAAGAAGTTGCTAGAAAATAAAGGAATAATTTGACATTTTGGGAAATACTCTTATTTGCTTTCTTGCAGAGAGTCAGATGAGATTGTTGACATGAGATTGATGCCACTCTCATGTCTGTCTGTTCAGTATGAAGCTGGAGCCAGCAGTCAGGTAGCTTAGCTTTGCATAAAGACTGGAAACAGGGGAAAGGGCTAGCCTGGCTCTGTCCAAAGGTAACAAAATCCTCCTTCCAGCTCCTCCAAAATTCACAAAGTAACAGGTTATTGGTATGTACCAAACCTTTTGACTTCCTGGAGAGTCCTTTGGTTGCCTGGCAACCTCACAGTGATGACAAGACTCCAGGAAGTCACTGCAAAGAAATAGTCTGGTACATCAAATCACAATTGTGCGGATTAAACAAACGAGAAATATTTTTCTGTGAACTTTACAGATTTTGTTACTTTTGGAAGACTACCTGTTTCCCCTTATTTTCTGTCTTTATGCTAAGCTAGGCTAGCTGACTCCAGCCTCATACTGAACGGAGTGAATGAGAGAGTCTTCTCATCTTACTCTCCGCAAGTAAGCGAATAAGTGCATTTCCCAAATGTTGAACCATTCCTTTAAAGGAAGGCACATAGCAGAACTCAGACACTAGATATTATTCAATGAAGGTCCTCACAAATATAGTAATATAGATGTGACTGTCTGCGTTTCCAGGTACGCTGATGTGTCAAGTGATGACATCACTGGAACAACCAGTATGGGACTACTTGATGGCACCAACGCAGACTGTGTGTTCCACCGTCTGCATGATCAGACTCTGAGTAAGCTTGTCCACTGTATGTGTGTGTGTGTATGCATGTGCATCTTTTGTTGTTTTTAGCTTAGTTTTCCCAGAGTGCCCTGGAGTAAAAAAGCCTGCCGTCCGTCTGGTGCGCTATTCCACACTAAGTGGGTCATCGGCTGGCTGAGTAAGAGGGTAAAGTCAGGCTAAAGTCACCCCGTATGTGTATGTGTGTGTGTGTGTGTGTGCATGATTGTGGGTGGGTGGGGAAACGTCGCCTACATCCACCATAATAAGTTCAAAGCCGGGGCAGAATGAGAAGAAGACAGAGACAGGAGAGACGAGATTTAAAAAAGGAAATAGAGAAAGCCAGACAGGCAGGAATGTGCTTTACCTCATGTGGGCAGGGCTACATCTAAAATGCAATGAGCGCTACTGTACAAAATGCTAATAAAAGAAAACGCAGGCGGGTGTAAAAGGGCGAGATGTGTAGATAGAGAGACAGACAGACATGGAAAGGGAGGGCTGAAGAGAACACAAACTGCTGCGGGGTGCTTTTAATGTGAAGTATGCAGACAGACACGGCTGCAGAGGGAGTAGTAAAGTGAAGTGTACAAGACTTTATTTTGTCTGCTTTTCACAGTCTGCTTGTCTGGGTTAGACTACTATGGGCAACGCCTAGGGACCACCACTTACAGGGGGTGCTTGAGTGTGTGTGTTTCTGTGTCTGTGTGGGAGCACTTAGGGGTAGAGTACGCACTGTAGAAGAATTTGGGTTAGCGTGAATTATTCACTGGCGTACAGCAGCGCCGAGCAGGCTTCTCCTCGGGCGGCACACTGAAATGGGCCGTGTGGGGTAGCTGTGGCAGGATTGCTGTCTGTATCAGTGGGTTTACTTTGTCCACAAAGTCACAACCCGGCAGCTTAGATAACCAAACGATCCTCTATGTAAGTCGTTTGTGGGGACGCCCTGTGATCAGCGTCTGGGTGGGGAGCTGGCAGCTGGGAAACTCACAGGGTAAACTGGGTAGCATGAAGGGTTTGAAATGTTAGAAAATCAAGCCAACGTCCCAATCTGTTTCCCTTTGTCCATCTTTCATGCCACCCTTTATTCATGATACTCTATCCTCCCTTTCCCTCCCTCCTTCATCTCTTCCCACATTCAAACAGAGAGAAAATAAATACCCTGCGCTGCTATATTCGCCAGGAGTTGTCTGTTTGGATAGTGTGTGTGTGTTTGACTGACTAACACACTGTACTATTGCACTGTTGAGTGCAACAGGGCACCCCATGTTAAATCATTCCCTCCCCCCACCTACGCTCCTCTGCCCTCTTCCTTCTCCTCCCCCCTCGCCTCTTCAACTTCCCTTCCTCTTTTAACCTCCCTGCTTTATTCCCCCTTTCCTCTCTTGCCTCAAGTCTCTCTGGGTTTGAAAGTTGGAACGTGGCCAATTAACACAACAGCCGGTTCACCAAACCGAGGTGGTGGAGGAGGGGAACAGAGAGAGAGAGAGAGAGAGAAGGCTCACATCGCTACACACTGACCTACATACACTTCCACCCAGCTGATTGAATCTTACGTTGAGGCCTGCGGCCAATCACGAGTGGGGGTGGAGTGCCAGCCAGCCAATGGCATCGGCCGCTCTCCGCGGAGCTCTTGCACTGTCTCCATACAGTTTTCAGTAATCATACAGGGGCAGAGAGAATGAGAGAGACAGAGAGAGAAAGGGTGAGCTTGACGGATGAGAGTCACAGAAAATGAGCGAAAGAAAGAGACAGAAGGGGGTGAGGCTGAGAGACAAAAAATAGAAAGGCAAAGCGTGGACGCAAAATGTGGCTCAGACAGACAAAAATAAATGGTTGTTCCTTCCTCGTTCGCTCTCGGCCTCAGTGTCTTACGGCGCTACAACTGCAGACAGATGAAGGCTAATACTGGCTAATGTTAAAGAGTGGATTAGTGCCCCATATTTGTCCTTGCTCCTTTCCCAGCCCGAGGCCCAGGTTAGCCTTTTCTGAGTCTGAGAAGCCTGTGCTCCACCTCCTCGCTCTAAAATAGTCCCCTAACATCATTAAGCCACTCAAAAATATCAAATTTATTGTTGCTGCTGCTTCCCCAAACACTTCATGACTCAAGGTTTTGGTGATTTTCATGTTTTTATGAACTGAACTTGGTTTCATGACCCCTTGACTTGTATGAAAGTCAGTCAAAACCTTTAACTTTAAAAATGCAGAATTCCTCAACAGTGGACTGTTTGAGGCTTTTTGGTTTTCATTCAACACCAGTAAAAATGATCTGTGCTGTTCATTTTTAGAAGTGATCCACCTCGTGACTACAGTAGCTGCTAAACCTCGTAATCCCATGATAAAGATGGGAGCTGTTACTCCATTAGATTTTCTGTTATTATCTGTACTTAGTTGTTATTCTCTGTTTTACTAAGAAAAAATGTGGACTTTGTGCCAGATATAACAATCAATAAAAGTGTAAAAGATTTACTGTAGATGTCTGTGACTGAGACTGACAAGAGAAACACTGAGCTCATCTAAACACAGCCTGAAGACAGAGACACTGAGACAACTCTCGCCCACAAACACACGCACACACCAAACTACACACAACGTGCACTTTATACACACGCACGTCACTCAGACACACACACACACACACACACCTTTGACAGCGTGATGCTTCCACAGAGAGGATGAGGGCATCCCTGGCAACAAGCGAAATGGAAATTTCAACCTGCAGCCAACTAACTGCAGGCTCTAAGAGAAAACCTTAGATAAGTCTTTATTATTTAAAGTAATAATCTCAAAGATTTTAATTTAAATAAATGTCACTATCGCCAAATGATGCAACACAATGGTGATCGAGCCTATGGCCCACTGATGAAAGCCCTTGCATTTGCAGTATTACGACCTGGGTGTCTGTGGCGACATTCCCGGGAAAAATCACAAGCAGGGCACAGTTAGTGACGTATTTTCAATCACCCAGCAGTGGCTGGTCCACCAGAGAAAGTAGGCAGAGCTAACGCAACAGACTCGCTCTTAAACTCACTTGTGTGTGAAGCAGCGTACTGTTTTTTCCGGTCTCTGCTAGCGTTGCGAGTAAACGGTTACTATGACCGAACAAACAAAGAAATGATCGATGACTATAGACGATGAAACAGAATTAGCATCGGCGTTGCTTTGCCAAGGTGGAGAGCATTGAAAGAGGAAAAGGGACTGAGGGGAAATACAAATGTAGCTTTCTTTCTCTTGGACTGGTAGGTACCGCTAATGTTTATAAATATAAAATCTACTCCATCTAAATTATGGACCATTGTTTCGGGTCGTCACACAGGTGACACTGTTTGGATCTCTGGGAAGTGAGGTCCGAAAACACACCTGTGATTGCCGCTTATCGCCATAGGTGCAGCCAAAGAGAACGAAACGGAGATCTTCGAGATTGTTACTTTAAGTCCAACATAGATAATGCATTTCTATTCTATTATATTGCATTCTATGTGCCATCGTTTTGCTGTGGTGGCAAAAAATGGGAAGGCAGGAAAAAGAGTGAGAGAGACAATAAAAAAGCCAAGAAAGGCAAACTGAAGGAAAAAGAGGGGGCAGCGGGGAGGTGCAGAGAGGCAGCGTGAGGCACACTAACCCATATTTAAAGAGATGGTGGCTTATACAGCTCCCACAACAGAACCAACACTCTGGAAATGATGGATTATGGGAAGGAGAGGGAAGACAAAAAGCTATAATATGGTGCCCAGGGACAAGATGGGATTTGAATCATTGGGTGTGCAGAGACGAAACTGAAACATGCACACACATGCATGCACTAATTTAAACCACATATAGGCGGTTACATATACTCACATGCAAAAACACACTCACACACCAGATCTGTATCTGGTTCAGACGTCCTTGTGCACACACACATGCAAACACACACTGTACATTAATCAGACTAAAAGCCTTTCCACCACACAGTGATGTCACTGCACAGCAATAATCCATCCCTGAGGATACAGCGGTCAGCACAGGTCTGTCTCACACTGGCGGTCCATGCATGGCGTCCCCCGCCGCACCTCCCTCTTTTTTCAGTGGACAGCTGAGCCAATCAGGAGTGATGGGTCTTCATGAATAATGCACACATTGACTCAAGTGCTCATATGAAAATGGATTCCTGACCAATATTGACCCGTCTACTTGAAACGAAAAAAAAACAAAAAACGAGCAGCACTCAACCCGCTAAGGTCTCTCCAGACTGAGGTGTCTGGGGTAATTATACTGTATTGTGAAAGTGAGAGGGGTGGAGGGGTGGTGTGACCCTCCAGTCTGAGCGCTGCACCATTACAGAACGCTCTCACAGTGAAACAAGAGGGTGGGACCATACTAGGGCATGTTATAGTATTCACATAGAGCGTTTCCTACCCCTCTCTCCCCTTTCTATGTGGCAGAAAGATATTGGCCACAGTTAAGAAACAAACAAAACAAATCTAAGGGATCCGTATCAAGATTGTTCATGTTGCATTACTATCGGCTGATATATAGATTGGATTTTTTAAACTCCCAAATATCAATTGGTATCGCCCTCAAAAATCTAGTATCTGTCGGGCTATAATGTGCTTGACGCATAAATATCATTGTCAGTGCAAAGTGTTAATTACACGTAGGTTAGTATTGGGTTAGCTGGCAGCTGAGAAAAGTTAGTGTGTTTCAATCCATCAGCTTTTTGCTTTTCTGACACTTTTTCCTCAACCTGCCATATCTACCTCTGTTTGAGTTAGTTACTTCCTACATTTTCCACAATGCATTTTGACAGTCAAAAAAAACGAATGTGCCTGAACTTGTCTCTTTCAGCTGCAGGTGTAATGCTGACAGTGATAAAGCAAAAAGAGTTGAGAAAGGGTGACCTTTGCTTAAAAAAAAAAATAAATAAATTAAAAAAAAAGGCGAGATGTCTTCTGGCTGCAACGCATTCTGTTCCACTTGTTGTTGGAAGAGTTGGTATCTTTGCTTCCTTTACGAAGACTCTTCCTCTTTATGATTGTTAAACGTACAACTCAACGAAGCACTGATGCTGTAATTCTGAGGTATATCACCGACAGCTGTTTTATAAAACTGTGTTGAAGTTTCTCAGTTTTTTTCTCTTTAATCATCCACTGATACAGTCGCCTATAGTGTGTAGAGCCTTTTCATAGATAGTAAGAGAGTAACAGGGTGGGACTGCACATACTGTCTGCTCGCTTGACTCTCCAGCCAGATCACATGAGCTCCAACACTGTACGTACCCCTCCCCCACCTCCAACATGCTGAGGGAATGACAGAAGAAATGGAGGGAGACATAGGAAGAGGAGGAGAACGCAGAAAGGCGGGAGGCCCACTTTCTTTTCTCCCCCAACTCTGTTGCTCTAAATCCCAACGTGTCACGGTGACCTGAAGGCTTCCTCCAGAAAGGAAAGCAGGAGAGAAAGTTGGCTGTGCGGGGAAAGTGAGGATCTCTCTGGGGGAATATGTACAACAACAGCTGAGGCCAGGGCTTTCCCCTGCATTAGCCAGGCCCTCTGCGTATAGTACTACACACACACACACACACACGTGCCTATATATTCATAGTGAACACAAAGCCTTCACTATATCTGGGCCCCTTCATATTCAAATGCCTGGAGCAGAGCATGGGAATAAGAAATCTGCACTAGAGAATGTCTCCCTGACTAGGTGCTGCTTGCAATGCGCATTAATCTGGTTCTATGGTGTATATGCATGTTGTGTGTGTATAATGGTGCATGTTTGTTTCCCTCCAAATGTGTGTTTATGTGTGTATTCGGCTTTCTGTCCTTGCCGTGGAGCCATTTTGAGACCCTCCAGGTCTTGAGGTCAGCGTCTCCGGGTATCAGTTACTCTCCTCAGCAGCACAGAGGGACTGAAGTGATTGATGGGCAGATGGCTCGCTGGTTGGGATGAAGGTCGCCGTAGGAACAGAGAGATGAGCTACAAGTTGAGAGGAATCACACATGCATGCACCCATAATGCCTACAAACACACCACCGCGCAGGGCGAAGACGAAGGAAGGGGCTGAGGGAGAGTGTGTAAAAACAGAGAGGAAGGCTCTGCGTCTGGGTAGAGCGGTGCCCAATGTGCCTTGGGGCTTTGGAGCGATTTCATGCCCCCATAAGCAATGAAACGCACAGACCCAGACACACACACAAACACACTGCTGGGCATTCTCTCTGCCCAGCTACCCACATCAGATGAAAAAGCAAAGCATGGCACGTGGGGAGAGACGGAGAGGGACAGAAGAACAAAGATAAGCAAAGAGGGAAGTCTGCTACAACATGCATTCACTAATGGCTGCAGCAGAGTGCTCTAACTATTCATACAGCGTTTTCCTTTCAATGTTATTGGCTAAAGAGTGCATATTCAGCTTTCCTCGGTCAACGTGAAGAGTCTCCAGTAATTATTTCTGAGAAAGCAGTTTATGCCTCTTTAACCTTTGCAAAGAAAGACGCTGTTGGTCACTCTGGGGGGTTCATTGAAGTGAAGTCAAGTTAATTTGTGCAGCCTAAAAGCACATACATATGTCTTAAGGGGCAAATATAGTGTAAAAAAACACAGATGTGGACAAGTGCATATGGTTCTGTTTATACTACATCTGCATACACCGTCAAGTTCACACAAGTTTGGGAGAGAATGGCCACCCTAAATTTATAAATACATTATGGAAAATTTACATCAATGGATGCGGAGAGTCTAATTTTGTTAATAACAGTAATGGTTCCAAGCTCTCAAAGAACATACAGACAAAACCCTTTCCACAGTTCAGTGCCTTGCTCAAGGATATTTCTCCAGCAGCTGTTGAGCTTTTCAATTTTCCCTCCTATATGTCCGGCTGGTCCAAGGATTTGACCTGATAACCTTGCTCGCATATCCTCAGTGTAGTATCTATGTTTTGGACCTGGACATCAAATGCAACACTATGATGTTGAATTTCAACAGAGCAGAATATGTGGGAGAAGGTGGAAGAGGACCAGCTGCATGAAGTCAAACTGTGGGTTTGCAGGTGGGAGGTCCTACAGAAACCTCCTCTCTGGGTTACTGGGCCAGCAGTCAAGTTCTGACCTTTCCCTTCGTCAGCTTAAGGTAGATATGCCCCTGCCCACGACCCCGGAGTCAGATTTCACTAACTCCACAGTCTCAACCTCAGCCTTAAAAGAGCTGAATTCACTTGCAAGATTCTTCTGTCAGCTCCTCTGCTCTCAAGTCTTTTCCCAATAAAACAAACTTGTCCAAAAATGATGTGGCTGAAGGTCAAGTCGGTTTGTGCACTGTCAGCAAACACATAGGATCATGCTTATTAGATTGACCCGTATCTGCTATGCTCTGCAGGCATATCTGCCGACCCTTATCAACCCCCCACCCTCCCCCACTCTCTCTTATAAAACCCAGGTGTGCAAACACAAAGGTTTACCTAGGCCTCATAAACGATAACAGATAAGACGAGAAATGAAAAGGAAGGAGACCCAGCTCCTCAGATCCGCAGTGACCCCCTAATCTGGGTTGTGACTTGGCCTAGTTTTTTCATCCCAAGATAACATGAGGCATAAAAACTGGAAGTTCTTGCACAGATACAAGGTCATTTATTGCCTCATCATCTCTTGAGTTGAAGATATGATTACAGTGACAGGAATCTAATCAGTTTAAAGAGGTGACTGCCATCTGGTATCTGCTTTGTAATCAGAAGGTCACAGGCTGGAATACTGATATGAGGAATCTGACTCAAGGCATCACCTAGGTCTCAACAAGACTTGAGGGTCTATAACCATGCTAGGGGCTTTGTGAGGGGGTTCTTAAGCACAGTGGTGCTTTGAGCTAAATGCTAATGCTCAAACTCTGACCTGATGATAGCATTTCATAACGTTTCACTCAAAACCACAAACGTGAACCTCGTGGTGACACTAGAGGAAAAGTCAGGGGATCACCAAAATCATTTGGATTCATCGTCTGGGAACCATGAATGTCAAAATTTTGTGCCAATCCATCGAGTAGATGTTGAGATATTTACAGGATAAGTGAAAAGTATAAGGCGTGAAAAGTGCATGGCGTGACGGAGCCAAAAGACGAGAGATGGCGAGTGAATGCGATAGATCTCAGCGCTCCAAAGCAGATGGATTCCAGCTTTTCAAGAGCGACTTGAGAAGGAAAAATTGTCTAATTGAAATTCTATCCCTCGCGTGTTTTCTCTGTAGTCAGTACTCTCTCGTGCAATCGAGCCAAGAAAACAATGAAAACGCTCGACATTTTCACATTTGATACATGTGGAAAACATAAATTACACAAGACAAACAAAAAGGGACTTTTTTCCTCTTTTGTGTTCGTGTGAAACCTTTCGTACGCAAACAGAGATGAACACATAAACACACACACTCTTTGATGTGACTTCAGCTGCTGCCATCAGCCTCGTCTTTCTGCTTCAGTGTTCAGTGGCTAAAGCAGGCTCAACAATGGCTCGCCTTCATCCAATAGTAACCCGCCTCCACACACACACACGCACGCACACACACACACAACCTGTGAAGTCCACGGCCATAGTTGTGACTTCATGAAGAGTGGGATTAATGCTAAGAGGCTGGTGTGTGTGGGACCTTGAGGCCGACTAACACAATGGACTGTGGACCGCCAGCGACATGCAAACATCTGAGTAGGCCTTGAAAGGCTAACACACACGCACAAAGAGACTGTATTTTGTGCAGAGAAAGCACCACAGGGACATTATGGGAACTATTATCAGATGCCCAGAAAGAACTGAAAACATAATTCCCTTGTTTTAATGGTGCATGGAGGATGTGGAACATTGGAGCCCAGCATGTGTACAGAAACATATCTCGAGCTGTGTAATTCATACCAGAAACTGACACGCTTCGCATGTGTGACTCTGACCTATAGGATTTCACAGAGACAAGAGAATCCTGTGTGTTCAGATAGAAAGCCCGTGGGTTGAACAGGTGGCTGGCAGGCTGGCTGCTTGATGGCACTCTCAGTCTTTGCTTATCAAATCTGGGAGTGCCGTCTCTGTGGTTGGAGAGCTTCCTTCCAGCCGTAGCTCTGAGCCTACAGAGTATGTAAAACTGCACAACAGACTACACTATGGGAATCAGTTTAAAAATCTATGAACACTTCACATTTCTCAGAGAGATAAAGATAACTTCCTGCAACAACTTTGATAATCAATTAACGGTTTAAGTAAATTTCTCAAGGAAAAATGTGCTGGTTCCAGCGCCCCAAATGTGAAGATTTCTTGCCTTTCTTTGCCATATGTGATGGCAAAACTCAGATTTTTAGGTTTAGAATTGTTGTGTTTTTCACCACTTTTGGAAATTTTTTGGCTTAAACTAGAGCTGACACAATTAGCTGAATAATTGAAGACGTCACTTTGGACTCTTGGGAAACTGAGATGTACATTTTTCACTTTTTTTTGATATCTTATTGACAAAACCATTAAGCAATTAATCGCCAACTTTTGGTGAAATCTTTAATGCAAAGCTGTCATGATTTTAAACTGTATTTCCCAGAGATCACACAAGTGGTGCCCTTTGTCTTCTGCCACAATGGCCATCATCTCTCAGGCTCACTACCAAGTTACCAATCTACACAGGGATAACATTTTACTAATTTCTGTTTAAGAAGCAGATTAAAAAAAATCTTTTTGGAGAATATCCTCTGATGGACACAATATGGGAATTTGGTTATTTCATTCCAGCTACAAATGAATATTTCCAGAGTTTGCTATTGTGCCCTACATCCACAATCAATTCAGTTGCTTTTGAAAGGAAAGTATCTGAACTATTAACAAGCGTGGTTATGACAGCAGATAATCTTGGTTTTAAGAGCAAGTGAAAGCAACACAGAAAGACAGAAAGTGATTTTTCCTCCATGATATTTCAGCAGCACATCACTTTCACCACCCCCCACCCACATTCGCCACCTCTCTTCTTCTTCCGTCTCCCTCCTCTGACACAGAAAGCTTTATTGTAGTCAATTAAATGTTAATCAGGAACAGTAGTTCAGCCCGTCCTTTGCAGACTCAGTGATGCCAGATAGGTGGAGTGGTGTAATTGAAAGAGACAGGCTCAGAAGAAAACAAATTAAAGTTTAAAAGCCAAGAGTCGCATTGGCGAGCCAAATTCAGTGATGATCGCTTCAAATCAGCCACGTGCAGATGACTGTTGACAGATTTCGGGTGATGATGGGGGACACAGAGGGAGATACTCAGACGGTCACCTGCTTCTCCATCCCCCAAAAGACACAAAACATTGCCCTTAATTTTAACTCCTGCCTCAAAAAAAAATACATGCACTATTAATAGCTTATGAAAATATGGCTGGGCAACGCACACAAGGAGGGTGTGTGTATGGTATGATGGTGTGTGTGGTGGTGGAGGGAGTCGATTACAGAGAAGGAGGCGGCCGAGAGGCAAGGGGCCCACTTCAGCAATGTGGTTATCAGAGAAACTGAGAAGCAAGGCCAGAACAGGAGGTATGTGCAGTCTGACTGTGTGTGTGTGTGTGTGTGTGTGTGTGTGTGTGTGTGCATAAGCAAAGGGGGAGGGGAGATGCGTTCAGTGGGTCACTCTGTTATCAGCTGTCACCCAAACTGTGAGTCGTCCCCCCACCTGCTTGACAAGTTATCAGTTGCTATGGAGACAAACAAGTAACAACCCCCCCTCCCTCGCCTTGTTGACACAAGTATGCATGCACATGTATGAACACACACACACATACAGCAGTTGAGGGGTCGGCAGTTTTTTGGATAGTCATTAACTGTAAAGACTCTCGTCTCTGCCCAGTGAGACTTCCTGTGCTCCACTGCCCATTTCCTGCATGATATAAACAAAATATTTCCTTTACTGTATTCAAGCACACTGCTTTGTTTGCTGTATCAATACATAAATGTGTTGGATAGGTGGTGGAGGAAGGGGACGAAGAAGAAGAGAACAATGTAGATGAAAAAAATACAGATATAGTAATGTATATTTTTGTACTTTTGCTGAAGGGAGGTCGTCTTAAATATTTTACCCTATAAATAAATAAATCCCACTTGAAATAGAATATATAAATATGTAATTTTGAGTTGGGGGGTGTGGGGTGGTCAAGGAGAGGGTCCAAAGAAAAGGAGGGTGTTGCTTTTTTATAAAATTAAAGATTAAGATTCAGCCCCACCTCGCTGCACTAAGAATTTTCATATAATCCCTAACCTGGCTCTGTCCAAAGGTAAAAAAAAAAAAAATCAAAGTGCAAAAGCAAGTGCCATTTTACAGGGCTTATGTGCCAGTCTGTTTCTCGGACAGGACCAGTGACTTGGAGTCTCAGCTGTTGGTGACGGGTCCCGACCAAAATACAGTCCGGTACACAACCTACCATCGTTTTTACACTTCAGTTTAAACAAATGAGATATAAGATGTTAATTAGTGAGCTTTAGAGGTGCTGGTAGGTGCATTTTGTTATCTTTGAACAGAACCAATCTAACTGATACCCCCCAGTTTCCAGTATTTATGCTAAGCTAACCATCTGAGAGTGGCATCTATCTTCTCAACTAATTCTTGGCAGGAAAGCAAATAAGCATATTTCCCAAAATGCTGAAGTGTTCTTTTAAGATTTACATATTTACTGTACCGAGTCCCTGGAGCTCAATGTGATGCTCGGGGTCACTTGAGCAGTGATAGTACAACACACTACAGACATAACGCTGACCATAAAGCTGCTCATAACTCATAAAATAACTCACATACAGTAGTGCTGGTGCCTCAATGCAAAGCTCAGCAAATTCACTTGCGGTTAAATATCTCTGTAAGCATGTGAAAAGTGGCCACAGATGCTTGTTTAACAAATACTAGTACTTTTTTGGGCACAACTCATTGATATATACCTCAGACTAAAATACACTTCTGCAAACACTGTGTGCAGTGAGTTGGTTTTTTTTGCCCATCAGCACTTTTGTTTTGCATACGTGTATTTGCAGAGACATTTTATTTAGACAGAGCAAACTGGGCTAACGGCGGTGTGTAATTGCTGGTTTCATAGATGTTTTACTTATTTTTCCAGTGGCAGACACACAGTATGTCTTAGAGCGACATGTCCATAGCACGATTTTCCAGTCAGACCGGTGTTTCTGTATTCTCTCTGACATGACTAAAACTTTTCTGCCCCTTGTAATTTATTTATCCTGCTGGAGAAAACTGTTGCTTGACCTTTCTGCAGAGAGGTCAAAGGTCAGGGTCAACTACAGAACAACAAGTCTGGAGCTAGGAGGAATCCAATGGCTCGTTTTTAAGGACACTTTAGCGCAGGCCAAGGTTTAACTCTGGTGCTCCAGTTAAAGACTAGTCTCTAACCACTAGACAAACCACTACAGTCCTCTACCATACTGAGCTGGTGTGTTTCTTGTTCTAGAAGTTAAAAAGAGATCTCTACTTGCTGTATATCCCCTTTCTATTTTGTGTTTCCAGGGAATTTCTGTCATTACGACACATTTCTTGCCTACCAACCAGTATTTCCAGCTCTTGATGAATTCTTGCAACTTCAGCTGTGCGCTTTGCTTCGGTTATCTGGCGGGAACGCTAGTTTTCATGCACCAACAGTTGGAAAAGATCAGTGTAATCTGATGTTGTATAAACCGCTGAGCAATTGTTTTGCAGTGTGAGGGTGCTTTGATAGCAGAATCAGAAATGGTGGTGATTCAACAGGCCCTGGAAAGATACTGAAGCATGATCTTCTAGCTCTAGTTTTACACAGCAATGAACAACTTTAAGTCAGTCTTCTGGGAAAATTCCAGAGATTTGTTATCATGCGGGCTGCGGAAAAATACAGCATCAGCATATAACCAGTCAGGCTCACTATTACTAATAAACTGAATATTACACAATGGGATGTTTTTCCTGCAGGATTTTTTGCTTACTATTACAGGGTTTGAAGCACAGTGACTAATAAAGTAGCTAATACACTGGGCTGCCAAGGGAAGAAAGTGAAGAAAGTGAAGAAAGAAGTGAAGAAAAGGAATATTTGAAAATGTTGGGAAATATGCTGATATGCTTTCTTGCCAAAAGTTAGATGAGAAGATTAGCTTAGCTTAGCATACAGACTGGAAACAGAGGGAAACAGCTAGCTCGACTCTGTCCAAACAAAATCTGTCTACCAGTACCTCTAAAACTCACTAATTAACACGTTATGTCTCGTTTTAATCCCGCACAAAATACGAAATGTAAAACCAACACATTTTGGTTTTAGGAGGGCGCCTACCTTTCCAGTCTTTGGGCTGCTGGCTGTAGCCTCATATTGACCATACAGACATGAGAGTGGTATCAATCTTCTCATCTAACTCTAATGTTTGTATTGAAGATGCTATCAAGGAACGGGCACGTGCAGGCAGCTGGTTTCTCTTTTGCTGTGTGCGTGCGTCTGTTCAACGTATTCAGACACACACAAAACACACAACATATAAATCCAGTGACTTGTCTGCCCTTAACTATCATCATCACGTAGAGCAATTCTAAGTCATGTCTAAAATCTGCCACGAACTCTGGGGTTTTCTGCAAACAGCTCAGCCCAGCTGACATCGAGGTTTTAAGACAATTCATTTCTTTTACAATGTGCATATTTTCACAGCAACAACAACAGTGTGGCCGTAACGTCTCAAGTGTCTCAAAAAAAATGCTGCAGTGTTACCATGATGGCCACAAAAAGACAAGAAGGAGTCAAGGGAGTACGGGAGTGTAACAAGAGCACAGGCTCAAGATTTATCTCCATTCATTAGAGCCCACAACAGATTTCAAGAGTTGTGCTTCAGAGGAGCAGCAGCGGCGGGCTAGAGGGGGACGGCTTGTTTTTGCTCACCACAGTGTTTTACATCCAGACAAATGAGGGAGCTGGCAGGAAAATAATGAGGGATGGCATGGGAGAAAGAGAGCGGAGTGAAAGAGAGGAGTTAGAGCGATGAAAGAGAGACAGAAACTGTGAAAGAGGGTTAGCCTTTAGCCAAGAACAGGCTCTTAAAAATTAATACAGTGATCTGAATTCATCCCGAGCGCATTGAATAATTGAGAAGTGTCTTTGAGGAGAACAGATCGCGCGGAGTGTGACACGGTTGGGATGGTGAGGATGCGGAAAGTGATGGGAAAACCAACGAGAGAGACAAAAATCTGCTTTTCTTTTTCTCTTTCTTGCAGACCGAAACACACACACAAACACACAGGAGACAATTAGATTACCGTATGTCTGCAAGTTTCAAAGCCCGGACTAATTATGACAGAAAATTTGACGAATTATGTGTCCATTTTCACACACGAACAGATGGACAGACAGTGAGATAGTGAAAAGGAGACAAAGGAAGATAGAGGGATATAAAGGCAAAAAGAAAAGAGAGCATACCTGCTGACATTCACTATGGCCAAAAGTGTGTGGACACCCCTGACCACATACTTCTATAAACTTTTGGTCTGGAGCTATGTATAACTCCAAGAGTAAGATGAGGAGATTGATACCACTCACATGTCTGTGAATATGAAGCTAATGCCATCAGTTAGCTTAGCTTAGCATACAGTCTGGAAACCACATCATGTCATTTTTACAATTCTGTAATTGTGCAGATTTAAACAAACGTGATAGGACATGTTAGTTAGTCAGCTTTAGAGATGCTGGTGAGCAGATGCTTTTACCTTTGGACACAGCCAGGCTAGCTGTTTCCCCCTGTTTCAAGTCTTTGTGCTAAGCTAAGCTAATTGGCTACTAGTGGTAGCTTTAAATTTACCTCACAGATGCGAGAATAGTGTTGATCTTTTCATCTAACTCTCGGCAGGAAAGCAAATAAGTGGATTTCCCAGAATGTCGAACTATTCCTTTAAAGGAAGTCTTGCTACAGCACACAGTCATATTTTTGACAACAGTGCGCTTCCAACGTTGTAGAGACAGTTTGGTGATTCCTGTTTCAACATAGCAGTGTCCCCGTACACAACAAGAGGTCTACTTGGCTGGCCTGCACAGAGCTCTGACCTGAACCCCATCCAACACCTTTGGGATCAACTGGAACCCTGACTGCAAACCGGGTGTTATCACCCAATACCGTGGCAGCAAGTCCCTGCAGCCAGGGCCTCAAAATCTTTCCTTCAAAGAAGAGTTGAGGCCGTTATAGCTGCAGATTAATGCTAATGGTTTTGTAATGAGATGTTCAACAACCTCATATGGGTGTAACGCTGAGGTGTCTGCATACTTTTGGCCACATAGGGTTAATTTTCATATGTAAAATCTTGATGCAGCGAAACTCCTCGGGCATCTCAAGAAAAAAAATGTGTCCATTGATTGTAAATGGAACTAGAACAGAGCCTGAGGGTTTTCCTCCACGCAGAGGTTGACTGCTCAGGGTGACACTATTCAGACTTGGAGGGGTGTCTGGAGCTGGTGGGTTCCCATAACCCATCGCCCCCTTTAGCCTCACACACCCACAAACCCCTCCATTGGGAATCACAGCCAGAGGGCAGTTGTAATACACCAATTTAGAGCAAAGCTTGTTAATTTACTCCCTCAGCTCCCCCACCCTTCTCCTCCTTCTACTGTCTTCATGCCCACCCCCCCTCTGCGACCCCCTCCACTCTCTTTTTTTTATTGCCTTTTTGCTTCAGTTCCTTCAGCTTGGCATGGTGCCAGCTCTGAGAGGCCTCCTGATTTTGCTCTGAGTATCTGAGTGCACACACACATATTTGCACAGACAGCCCCTGTATTTTCTTCAGTATTATAAGAATTTCCTTACGAGCCAATCACCTCATACGGACCTCAGATAATGCTTACAAGTTTAAATTCCAGCCATTAGTCGCCATATCATGCAGGGATATTCATGGCCGACTCCAGGATCTTCTCGCCCCACTCTGGATTGATGGACAGCCAATGAAAGAATGAATGTTGTTTTCTTTTTTTTTTGGCAGCCCCTTCCCTTTTGTCAACGCCATCCTGCTCTGATGGGAACAATAAATAATTTCAGCACCAAAGAATCAACACTTTCAGCGTGCTAGGCCATTAAAATGATAATCAACATGCCCGGTGGGCTTCTGAGGGCCTGTTTTCCATACGCCTCCAGACAAAGTCAGATGGGGGGAGTGTGTGTGCGGGAGAGTAGCGTGGTAGCCCCTGTGTATGTATCTATGTGTGCGAAGGTTGTGCTGTGGATGAACCTCTGCTTCTTGGTCTCTTTGTAAAGTGACAGATCAAATTAGAAAAGGTGTGTTTAACACCTGTGGTCATGACTCACTGGTTCGTGGTTTGGGCTAAACATGAGGCACCTGCAAATAGCCATCAATTAAACACGGGGATTAATAGCCTACTAATGTACGTGTTTAACAACAACCTCATGTTGACAAGGATCACCACTCGTTGCAACCCTTGCGGTCTTAATTTGAGATTTGAAACCCCTGTATGAATTAAGACCGGCACCAGACACTCACAGCCATGAACCTTGGTGATACGCCTGAACATGACCAGGCAGATGTGCTGTGAGTGTCTGAGCATGTCTGTCTGTGCGGGAATGTATAGCAGGTTTAAAAACACACACGAGAACTCAAGCTGTCAACTTTATCAGGAGTAGAAAGAACTGTATGTACTGTGAATGTGACTATGTGTGGCTGTAAAAACCTCATAACCTTAAATGAGAATATCAGACCTGTGTGTGTGTGTGTGTCTGTGACATAACTAGGTCTTGGCCTGTGATGGGCAGCTGCTGGGAAAAGGGAGCTTGTTACAGCAGGGTTAAGTAACACTAGAGCACAAGGTTCACTGCAGCCAGGAATACTTGCACACACGCACACATGCACGGATGCATACACCCGCCTGCGTACTTGCACACAAATACACACAGGTGCGCCTAATCTTTCGATTATGCAAAGACACACAGGTGAAAGACACACACACACACACTCACTCAGAGTGTTACAGGCGTGTTTACAGGTGCTATTTTGAGATGCAGTCCGTCACTCCCCCGCCATACCAAAGCTTCTCTTAGCACACATTTCAGCAGCTACGAACCAGACCGGCCTCTCCAGGACAGAACTCCTGCTGGAAAACTCTTAACACAGGCTGTGTAGGTATGATATGTGGTAATAAAAAAGGCTCCAACACTTTTTGTTTTTCATGACTGACTTATTTCAGAATATATCACTAAAAAGACTATAGTTGGGTGTCATTTGAAATTTCTGTATACAAGTACAAAGTGCAGGGTTTCTCCCGGGAAAGATAAGGTCATAAGCCACCCATATCCTGACACGTCATCTTTCGTCTGTCTCAATTATTTATTAGATGACAGCCTAAACAATAGCAAAAATCAATAAATATATTTCAATGTTATACGCTGTTAGCAGAGCGGAGGTCTTTGTTTCAGGCAAGGTGGCCCACCTCCGCTCTAACACACTGCAGAAGACCCTGGAGTGCTGATAAATACCTGAGATTCACTACCAACACAAATCTTTTTTTGATACTTTGAGAAATACAAATTGGTTTTCTTACAAAGATGATTTTTTTCACTTAATAAAGGAAGCAACATTTCTCAAATGTTCAGTTTCATCTAAACATGAGCCATTGTACAAAAACTTTGCCTTATAAAATAGACTAAAATTGGAAAAATTTTGATTTAAATCTGGAACTATCTGCTCATAGAATAAGTCAACGTGAATATGAATCTGAGCAGACATTCGATGCCAGTTGACAGTACTGAGGTTCCACACCTAGCCCTTAAATTATTTTTAAAAATGTAAATCATGGTTGACATACTGTATGCAAGTTCTTCATTGTGTAAGAACAAGTAAATGACCAAACACTGTGTTACTATTAAAAGCTTGTGCAGTAGCTTCTCTTGGTTAAAGACAATCTAAGGTGATAAAAGATTTCCTAGTGTTATGCTTGGCTGTCTTAACCTACTTTTGCCAGGGCTAATGGTTAACTGACAAAGATATGAAACAGAATGACGTAAGTGGGAACCTGGGAGAGAAACCCAGGGGGATTACTAGGATTTGCTCAGCAAATCTCCTCAACAAAGGTGCCCTGACTGCATGAAACTGTAGGTGTTCAAGCCCGGCTCTGTGTGGAGGTGAAACCGAAGAGTCTCTGAGAGAGAAATGGAGAGCGAGGGGGCTCTGAAAAAGTCCCCGTACAGAGGTAGTCCTCTGAACACCTGGCTCTGCAGGGCTGTCTTTGGTTTCATGGGCTTTTTTACTAAAACCTAATGGCAGCTTGTGGCACGCTCGGGCCTTAATGCTCAGGAACATGCTTGTCCGTTTGGAGCTGCAGAGATCCATCATCCTGCAGAAAAAGTCTGTAAATGTGCTTCATCTAAATTGTACTCATTTATGAAGCTATGTGTTGCCACAACTCTGTGTTTGAGGAGGAAACAACTAGAGTCTGTAATGAAAAGAGCCTCTTATAAGAAAACTAAAAAAAGGCATAGGCTGTGAGCTGCAGTTGAGATTTATTGACAGACCGTGCGTAACACTAAACCACCGACAGCCTGGCCCTCATGCCCGAAATTCCAGGAGTAACAGCCCTGCATGGTGACGGTGAACCCTGCCTTGACTTGGTGGGGCTACACACAACCTCCCTCTTTGCTCTCCACTGAAGCATATCGCGTAGCAAAACTTGAGAAGCCCTGACAAAATATGGCCTATAGGCTCCACACCCCCCTTGAGACTGGTCCTCCGGGCCTCTGATGGGTTTTAATCTCTGCTCTCTGACCTTTTGCGCCTCCCTCCTTCCCTGTCTCCTTTCGTGGGTCCCATATGTCTTTTGGGTGACCAGATAGCTGCCTTTAAAAAAAAAAAAAAAGCTCTACCCTCAACAGCTCACCCAAACTCACAGTGGTTATGTAATTCCCCCCTGGCAGGATCAGCAACCTTGGCAGTTGCCTACCTGACCCAAGAGACTGACAGATCCCTGCCAAGGTTTACATAACAAATGGCAAACAGGGCAATGCCACTGTGGTTACAGTAGCATGACGGAAATTTAGCCTATAAATATAAAATCAAAGAAACATGATAAAACCATAAGCCCACTTTTAACAACCACAAAAAGACTGTAAGTGCAGCACATGGATTCTTTACAGTGGAGGTTATGCCTTCAGGAGAGGCAGGATTCGCCACTTTTCCACACAGCTTTATTGTTAAATCGTTTTGTTTACATCCAGCTCCTTGTCCTATTAATGGATTAGCTGCTGTAAACTGTCTTATGTAATTGTATCATTCCCAGTCTTAAACGGGGGTTGCGTCACTCAAAATAGGCTACTGTGTTTCCAGACAAACCGGTTACAACGTTTCTGTTTGCTCTAATTCCAGCCATGTGACTGGGACCGCGGCCTCAAGAGGAATATTGTGCGCCTAACTCACCAGAAACGTCAAATAAAGGGAGACAAAGGACATCTGCATCTGATGCAATTTCCATCAAAACTGCACAACCGTATTTGTCTATTAAATGTCTGGGAATAAGTGCAAGATGTCGCGTTTTGGTCAATTTATAAGATAATTACGTGTAGGTCACCAAACCCCACGCTGCTTAAAGAGATTAATGATCTTAAATGCCTCCCTGATGTGATTTTTTCTCATTTGCTCGACGTTTTTCTGACTGATCTGTAATTTCCATTAGGATGATAATGAGAGGTATAATGAGAGCCAGACTTTCCAAATAGACGCTCGTAAAAAAACGCGACTGCGCTGGTATAATTTTGTGTCTGCGTGTGTGTGTGTGCGCGCCAGTGGGTTTACAAGCCACATGCTTTTTTGTTTTTGTTTTGATGGAGAAAGGAGGGGGGCTGGGTGGGTGAGAGGGACGACTCTTACCTTCCATCCTGCAGAGCTGTTGCTGTCGCCTTTGTCTTTGAAGTAGGGGATGGATCTCACCATCCAGTCGTAAATTTGGGACAGTGTCAGTCTCTTGTCCGGCGCGCTCTCAATGGCTTTGGTTATCAGGTCGGCGTAGGAGAGATTCCCCCAGGCGTTACGGCGAGATGATGCTTTCCTCGGGGTCTGCTGGGCAGCCAAGCCGCTGGGGGTCAGCGCGCCAGAGGTGGCCGTCGGGGAGTGCGAGGAGAGCGGGGAGCCTCCGCTCTCGTGGCCGGGGGAGGAGAGCGCTCCATCGGCTGCGGGGCTGTTGCTGCTCTGGTCCTCCGTCGCCAACCCAGAGCCATTGACACTGATGGCCGTAGGGGTGGCATTATCCTCCTCATCGTCCTCTTCCTCGGGTATAATATCTGTGTCATGGCTCTCCGGTTTCACCGCGTTCGAGTCTGGTCGTGGCAGCGGCCAGGTGCAAGATCTGGGCCGCTTCTGGGGCTCGAAGTCCGGGTCGATGACCACGTCCAAGTCCGGGAGTGGGTCGGGGAGCGGAGCCTCAGCCATTATCTCCTGCTCCGGTCACAATCTCAGCCCCTGGCTGCCAGGTAATAAAGTTACAAGACAAGAAACGAGGAGCTGTCAAAGTCGCGTCCCATGAATGCGCGCTCCCGTCCTTTGTTGCTATTCCACACCAGCGAAGTCCCACCAGGGCCAAGAGCAACTTACTTATTAACGCCTGTTGAGGGCATAAAGAGAGGAGAGATAAACCCAACACATTCGGTTAGAGCCAAGTTAAAACACAGCCTAAAGACAAGATACAGCGTGTCCGTTTAACCTATTTCTGTCAGTGAATCTACAATAAACCACTTCTTAGAAATAACAAAAAAGGATTTAAATGGATCTATTTGCCTCTCTGAGCTTCACCTCATTATAAAACACTGCTTGCTCGCGAACAGGAGCTCTACACAAAATCCCGTCCCGGTGCAAGGGTCTGAATCCACCCACTGGAGATCAATGGCTGAGGAGAAAGTGCTCAAACCTCACCTCTCTGGGAAATAAATCCGATCTGAACACTTTAAATGAAATACCTTGCGCGGCCAGTCACTTGCGCTCCCGTGGTACCAAACGCAAAAACCCAGAAGAGACTAGATCCCGGATTGTCCACGGCCACTTCCAGATGCCATCTTGACTCTCTCCTCCTTCGCTCCTCAAGTGCGCTCTGCGATACACAGACAGATAGGATGCGTGCAGGGCAAGTCAGTGTCGATGTGGAATAAGACTGCCACCTCACTCTGGGTTACTACTGTATCTCGATTTGCTCTCCACGCAGCGCTGCACACACACACACACACACACACACACACACACACACACACACACACTTACGTACACACGCAGACACGCGCATGCAAGTCGATCAAGGGCCAGCCCCCTGGATCCTGTGCATGGGATCGCCTTTTAAAGAGACACTGCAGTCCAACAGGACGGAGCTGCCTGCGCGCAGGTGGAGGCAGGGACACGTCCTGACATGTTAGAGACAGGCACAGAAATAGAGGGGCACCATAGAAGAAGACATGGAGAACCATTAAAGTGGATAAAGTGATGCGTTCATTTTACTGTCACAGCCAAATTGTGCTGGTAAAAGTGATGTTTACATGTCTAGTGTGGAGGAGGCATCTAACTGGCACTACAGGTGTGCTACAGGTCTCTACTTTGTCAGAAGCCAGTAATTTTAATAAAGCTGTTTAGAGCTGCAACTAACAGTTATTTCCACTATCAATTAATCTGTCAAGCGTTTTCTCGATTAATTGATTATTTGGTCCATAAAATGTTTAAAGGATGTCCATCACAGTTGAGCCTAAGTTGACTTATTCAAATTGCTTGTTTATTTATTATTTTCTTTATTATTTAGTGTAATATCATAGAAGACAAACAAAACTGGCAAATCCTCACATTTGAGAGGCAACAACCAGTAATCTTTGGACATTTGTGCTTTAAAAGTGACTCAAAATAGTGCTGATTTCCTGTCAATCGACTAACCAATTAATCGACTAATAGCTTCAACTCTAAAGCAGATTATAACACTTAATTACTGTGTTGGAGTAGAAATTGTGCTGTGGCCATTCAAAGAAATAACGTGTGCAATGTTTTTTTGTTTTTTTAAATCAATGGTGCCATCTCAGTAATTCAAGTCCCTGCAGAAATATTATAAATGTTTGTCATTCCATAAGAGATGAAACATAATTATCGATGTAAACTCACTGAGAAACAATATTCTCTTTTGTAATATTATAAGAATTTAATAAAAATACAGGGTTAGGTAAATGTTTAATAGTGACATTAAACATTATAAAACATCTTACGGTCCTCTGGATGTTTGAAAATATACTAATATTACTCTGTTGTATAATATCACATGTGATTTGTATTTAATTTGTATTTATATGTATATGTATATATATATTTAGCACATGTTGCTATGTACAAAAACAAGCGTTATATTATATGACATTGTTACGTGTTCCTGACATGATGGTGCTTCACAATAAAAACATCAGAACCATAATCTGATTTGAGCTTTAACATCCTTGTGTTTTTATTCACATCACCCTCTTGTTACTTCATTGCGTTGGCTGATTGTGCCTTTAATCGGCGAACCAGGTTGTCAATCACGTTTGTCACGGCGCTCAGGCCACGCCCCCCTTTTCGGGAGCCCGTTCCACTTCGTTCAGGATGACGTCATCCCGTTTATTAGCCAGAAAGATAAGGAGGGGGGAGAGAAATCCTAGATGGTCCTCCATCCTGTAAGTGATGCTCTGGACCTCCCTCCTCCTCCTCCTCCTCCTCCTCCTTGACTGGATCAAAACAGCCTTGTCCACATCTTCTTTGTTTCACCGCCTGACGTGCAAGGTGCGCGTCCAGCTGCGCGTGCTCGCGGTTTCTGTGCAGGAATGCGCGTTCACAGCTGACCATAACAAGATATCGCTTCAGTATTACTGCATGGGTTTATGGTGTGTCTTTAATGTATATTTTATTTTTGATTTGACATCATAATAATATATTATTATTTTAGGATATCAGTTCTTGCACTGTAGTATATTCACTGTTAAAAACATGACTCTAAATAAACAGCATATTACTCATGTGCTTGTGTTTTATGGGGGGGGATCTTCATCACCAGTATTCACAATCAGCAAGCAGACAGACATGCTCTCTAAAGAGGTTGGACATTATTGTTTAGCTCTGCTCACTGACACACATTTAACCTGGCAAATTGGTACAGCGCGCACACACACATGCACGCTCATTTACAGCAGCAGTCTGGAGTCTGTACTGTCCAGGATTACAGGAGATAGTCGGTCCACACGCACACACATTGTGTGACGGTTTTTGTTCCCTTCACATCAAAGAGAATACCTGACGCAGCAGTTTGGCTCCTGCAGAGAACTATAGAGTTAACTGCTCACTGGATGTACAGAGAGAGGTTAGGGTGTCTGAGTGTGTGTTTGTGTGTGTGCAGAAATACTGTATGTACCCAGCTGTATCACACTGAGATATATACACACCATATAACATGCTGAACCTTTGGAGTATGTGAATTGAGTGAATTCTTAGTACGTTTAAAGAGAATTTTAAGTATGATTCTGTTTGTGTGTATTTGCTATTGGTGATCATTCAGTAAACCATGACATTTGTTTTGTTTCCTTTTTATCCATTATTAGAAGACCTGCAAAGGTTGAAAGCAGTTTTTTTGTTTTTTATGGTTATTTATCTTTTTGAAGATTTCAACCCCTTTTCTTCAAGAGCACCAGCTTTTGTTTATTGAGGGCATCCTAAGACTTTCCCATTGAGCACACCACTATTTTTCTGAACCTTATAGACTGTTTGGATGTTTTTATGTTTCTTTGTATCGACCACAACACCGACTTTCATTTGCTTTTTCATCTGACTACAAATATGCACCTGCACTTTCAAACTAGTGTGCCAATATATGTATAGATCTTTTTCCATCTGTCCTAATAAGGTTATTAAACATGTGTATATCCAAGCAATGTGGAACAAAATAAGTATCAGACGTGTCCCCTCAGTACCCTGCTGCAGTATAGCTGGCATTTGGCCAATTTATTCTGCACCAAGATAAGCCAGCTTCACCCTAGATGCCCCTTTGAAAGCCATAATAGTGTTGCACAAGGGCACATTCATGCACACTTGCAAGCAAACACACGACCCCAATCATTTGTATTATTCCTCCTTTTCTTTACATAGGACACATTTAACCCAACATAACCTCTTCCAGGTTGGAGCCACCACGTAAGGTTGGTACAGTATGATACAGTAGCCTGAACCCCGATCGAACAACTGTATCAGGACAATGTCTGAGGTCCATTCAAGCATTTAACATACTGGTATTGTTGACTGTTCTCTCTCAAAACTTGATTTCATCCAGACCTTCCAACAACAAAGTCCTATGACCTTATAAATCACAATTTGATGCACGTCTTGTGATTTATCCAAAGTCACCTGCATTGAATGTAAAAGCAGAAAAGTATAAAGACAACAAACATAGTATAATATTCTATTTATAGCCATTTTTGTTCCTATTTTCACTGAGAAAGAGACAAAAGGTGAACTGTTTTCCACCGTCCCTCCGTCAGCATGGGGCATCAGGACTGTAGTCCAGAGAGGACGGAGACTACGACCACCCCTCTGAGCCAGCGTGAATCATCCAATTAAGACAATCACAAAGCACGGCGGCCATCTCTGTTTGTGTCTAATGTTTCACCCAAACAGCATAAAGCTCTGATTGGATTAGGGGCCTCGGCATAGGGCGTGACTGATTTTTTCTTTAATTGAGAGTTATGGAGGGAAAGGCTTGGGGCCTCGCTACCGACTCAAGCACTTTTTAATGATACACGTCACGTGCATGCATCCGTGCACACACCCACACACCTGAACACACACACAGAGTAGCCACTGAGCCATTTACTGTCGCTTGAATCTAATGAGATTATACATTTACTCTGGTGTTTTTGTACTTGTGCCATGATACTGGCTGCAAACTCAGTATCTTATATAATGCTCTTGGTTTGGATACTGTAGGTGCTGCTCACTGTTCTGACTGTTGGGGCGGGCTGGTCCAGGCTGGAGTGGTGCACCACGATGACCTCATCCTTACATGGACGCAATAACAAACCTTGTAGCGATTGGTTGCCCTCTGCTGCCACCTACAGGCTCAAAGGAGGAAGCGCCAAAACACCACAGATAAGTCAGTCAGTCTACCTCTTTAATTATAACTAAAAAAATAGATGAAAATCAAGAAAACTGTTGAGAGATTTTGATGAGATTATCCATTATCCTTTAAAATATATTGCAGCTCTAATGCTGTGGTGATTTTGGGACACAAGATATTAATTTTTCATATTAATTTGGAGCGACAATCATGCACACTACTGCTACTATGGCTCCAGTGTTTGTTGATTTATTTTTTTGTCCCATCTCATAAGAAAAAAATGCCTGTACATTAAAAAAGTAGAAGGGGCTTTTCAGATGCAAAAAGATTAAATTCATTTCATGTGCAAAAACTGACAAAATGTGAATATTTGTCAAGTTTTCTTTCACCTTTTGCACATAAAATAAACAGGTTACTTTTGCATCTGAAGGGCCTCTTCTACTTTTTTGTGCATTTTTTAAAAGTCAGATTTGACTGTTGATCTTAGCTACACACCAACATGACAGTGCTTCTTCAAAAGTGTCAATTCAAATAGTTCGTTTTGACAATTTTATTATATTGAGGTGTTTTATTGCAGTTTGCAGATTCCAGTTGTGCATTAATTGCCTGTAATAAAGACAATTTTCCCTTACTGTGGTAACAGTACAGAGTTATTATCTTGGTAAACTCAGAGTCAAAATCAAGATCAGTCCTACTTGATTAAGACCCAAAATACATCAATGCCAAACTAACAGCTACTGAGAAAGATGCCTCAACATTTCCCTGAATTCTAATCTCATTTATTAAATACACAGATTAACATCATGCATAACATTTTAAATTTTAAACAGGTATGAAACAGTTCAGGTTTCATCCAAAACCTCGCAGAGACTAATATCGTTTCATAAAAACAGGAGCAGCTTGAGAACATTTGACCCTTTTCACATTCACCCACTAGAGGGCGACAGCCAACTTACTCTGAGGGACACTTGTCCCCCGTTTCTCTCTGTGAAGTATGCACCTGTTTTCCTTGTGGTTCACTCATGCTGGAGAGGTTTCCATATTCTTTAAAATAAATAGTCCACAAGGGGGAGAGAGCACACCTCATAGAGGAGGACCAAACAGTAAAAGGGTTTAACACACATAAGATGACGGGAAGTCAGATCCAAATTGTGCAGTTATATATTTACTGTGGATACCAGGTCTTTCTTGGATATATCGGAGTAAATTGCTGCTTATTCCCAAAAATAGACTTGATCTTTTCTATTTCTGCTAAAGAGGAACTTCTCTTAGTGTCAGTAGTTAGTGAGGTACTGTGTTGTCTGGAGGTATATGCTTCTCAGGTAGTCAGCAGTGGACGTTAGGTTTTCGTGTGTTTCTTGCTGTGACTGCGGTCTCCCTCCATCCAGTACGCCTCCGTTTGCATCTCCATCAGTCTGGAGACGGTCCTCTGGAAGGCAAAGATCTCCTCCTCAGCTGTGAACAGAGTCAGGCGCTCTGCTGCCTCCTGAAGAAAGGAGCCAACAGAAAGGGTTAGCGGCTGATACACTCCAATCCAATTTAAACTGAAGCACATTTGGGTTGGACAAGAAAGGTTAGAGAAACAGGATTAAAGGCCAGAAGGTTGCCTGTTTGGTTCCTGCAGGGTCAATGTGTGTGTAACTATGTGAGTGTGAACATTCCTGAAAAACAGGAGAGGTTTCAATTGGACGTATGCTTAATATAATTGGTAAGCTTAACGTTAAACTTGTGAATATCTAATCAAATTGTTTACATCAAATATTAACCATCACATGCTGCTGCAGACCCTCAATGTTATTGTAATTATGTAAAGCCCCTTTAATAAGTCTGTAATCCACAAACAACCCATTGATGAGCTGAACTGTCATTTAAAGACAAATTTGAGGATTTTGGGAACGCACAGTGTCCATTCGCTGCTGACAGGATGGTTTTCCTGCCGTTTTAACTTGTCATATTCTGTTGCAGCAGATGTGATTTTACCCCGCTGAGGCCCAGATCATCCAGCAGCTGTCGGTCCCTCTCATCTTCCCCTCCGGCGTGGACAAACAGCCGGTCTACAGGAGCCGCCGCCAGCAGCACCACTCTCACCTGGGACAGGGAGGGAAGAACAGAGGGATCAGATGCGGGATTGTCCAGTTTATTTATGGAGGTTACTTCCTATGTCATTAATGATTGAGTGTCTGTTTCCTGTGATCAATATTAAAGGAGAGCGGTTAACCATTCATTCATTGCCTACTTAAAATGCCAGTACTTATATTTCTGGTCAATTTGAGGTGTTTTATTGCATCCGTGAGAACATTTAAGTGCATATTGAATTTTTTTTTTTTACAGAATCAAATTTCCTCTTCGACACAATAAAGAATTTAATTGACAAAATTACAGCTCATTGGAGGTGAGCTAATATGAGGTTGGCACAGTAAGACTGTACTGAATGCAGTGCAATGCAGTAGCAAATAGTGTTGTGATTTACTATTTCAATTTCAGTGGTAATATTTTAGAGACCAATACTCACTCCTGTCATCAAGCGCTTTAATCTTAATTATTTTTGGGGGGGCATTTTATGCTTTCTCAAGCTTCAAACTTTTCAGCATGTTGCACTTGTGGTATGATGCTTTTTTTTAGTCTATTTTTCAGTAGCAAGCCCGACTCTAGTTTGTCAAACCGATAGAGTACCTTGTTGTTGTAGAAGTTGTCTATGAGGGTGGTGAAACGTCTGGCCTGGTCCTTCAGGGTCAGCGTCAGCATGGGAACATGGCGAATGAACACGGTGTCGAAGAGCCGGGCCATTTCCAGGTAGTCACTGGCACCCAGAGCCTGGAAAACAACTGAGCAGGTTACATACCGGAACAAAGTCAGACTTGAGCTTCTAATCTACAGCAGCACATCACAGTGCAGAGCGTACGTAGTTTCAGTTCAGCACAGCTGCCTCGTAAACACACACAGACGAGTGTACTGTGAATGTTGTTTTGGCTCAGGCTGATGTCATTTTAGGCCCTGTCCTTGGTTCTTTGCCATTCAGAATGATTGCTCTCAAAATTAAAGTGGACGTGCCAACATATGTCAGACGGAGGAAGAAGCCTTGAAGCCTCAGATGCCTGCAAAAGCTCAACGCTGTCCATCAGGCTTCAGACTTTACACACACTGCAGATTACTGTACCACGCCGCTTTATTTGAGGCACAACGGGCCCAACTATTCACAAAATTGTCAATAGACTTGCTTTTTGACATTGAGCAGAAAATAGGACTGAGATGGAGGGAAGGTGATTCAGTTTGAGAGCAAAGGCTCGGGACAATAAGTACACTGAGGAGGGAAGAAACAGAACGCAGAGGCAATAAAGAGGCAAGAGAAGTGCTTTGAATTTGAGCAGTTTTGATTAGTGGTGAGTGGATTTTGTGTGTGAGAGTGTACTGTGTGTGTGTGTGTGTGTGTGTGTGTGTGTGTGTGAGTCAAGAAGAGACTGGGGGCGTTCCAGTGCTCAGGTGGTCTAAGGTACATACTGTGTAACTGGGATATCTGTGGTTTGAGCCTGGTCAGAAGTCAACCCCCATGTTTCCTGTCTCTCTATATTATAAATCTGCCAAAAATAACCTTATATAGGGTGAAACTCTGTGTTCCATTTCTGTATTGTTACAATATATTTGGAAGAAACAGCTGAGATGAGTGTTATTTCGTTTATGCTGTCTTTTTCTTTTCATGGTCTCTGTGAAAAAAACTCAAAAAACAACTATTTATATAAGCTAAAGATGGTGATTATCTACAGCAAGTATCATTGTTAAGAATATGTGTTATTGTGTAGCTGAAACAGTTGTTTTATGATTGCATAATGCTGGCGATGAAGCAAAGAAAAACAAACCAGGATATAAAGACTCACTCTGCCACACAGCTCATCGAAAGTACAATCGGCGATGGAGCCACAGGTCTTTTCCAGAGTCACGTCTCTGCCCAGCACCGTGAGCAACCGAGGGCCTGTAACTATGGCGACACACACCAAACAATATAACTGATCCTCATATCATACAGTTTTTGTCATCACATTTACAGTTGAATCATTACATTAAAAACAAATCTATCTGCTTTTCAACCCTCTGTTATTGATTTACAAGCAGGCAGCAACAAGTGAAGAATATAAAAAACGCCTATAGTGACATACATAATTAACAGTAAATGCAGATTTCTATACAGTGAATCTACAAATGTTATTAAAGTACAGTGTTTATATATAGATATATACTACATTAATACATGAAAAAACAAAAACAATTTCTAAACTACAAGTAAACCTGGAAAAATTTTATCTGAGTTTATCTGTAAAACTCAACCAACACAACAGCAAAAGCAGAAACCTCAGCAAAACCCCAATCCAACATTTTTAAAACCTCTAAAACAGAATTTAAAATTTAAACTTTTCTGAACTTCTTGAGGTCTTAGTGTTCAGCTCTAAAGGTAAATGAGGAGTGACCAAGAATAATACACAACCAATCATGTCAGTTTTGTAGAGAAATCCCTTTTCTGTTGATTGCTGCACAATATGATACCATACTGCTGCTTTAAATACTCAATAGAGCACCAAATCCATGGCCGAGTAGTCCCCAAGAAATGCACGATTTACTCCTGTTTGCTAAAAACTAATATCATTTCTTAAAATTAAAGTATATAAGGGTAAGATTGGGGATGAGAGACACAGACAGGGTAGGGGAGTCCGACAGTATTAACCGGTGAAAAAGAGGCAAACACATTGTAAGGTTTGGCCTCTTCATTGGATATCTATACAAAAATATCACCATTTATCCTTTAATGTGGGAAAATGGAACAAATACGCTGTTGCACAAATAAACCCAATTACATCAACTTTACTGACAGGCTACTTACATTTCAAATGTTTCAAAACATTAAAAAAGCTCCCTTTGTGTTACTTTATTGGATTTGGCTATTTGTCTGCTACCACTCAACAAGGTGTATGCTAAAAGTGTCATCATGCTGCATCAGATTAAATGATTTCCTGGCAGCACACAGTATGTATAATTTTGATGTCTCTGTATGTAATGGAGCAAGTTGCCTGGTGGACTTATCTCCCCAAAAGTTGGTGTTTTCCTTTCTTACCACTCTTTTGTCCAACGGCCAGCTCCTCAAACAGCGCATCCAAGAAGGCCTCCACACCAGGCTCCCCTGAGCTGAACACACACACACACACACACATTCAAAAACACACAAACACACACACAGGCAACGAAACAGAGAAGACAAAATGGGATATGAAATTAATAATGGTGAAGTGGCCACATCAAACGGTGGCAGCAAGAAGTGCACGGGAGGGGGGTACTTAGCTTTTCACTCCATCGGTAAAAAACAGGATGTTGGGCTCTAAACACAAGCATTAGTCTGTGAATGCACGTCAAAATGAGATTATAAAGTGTGTGCGTTTGCGTCTGTGTGTGTGCTTGTGTTTTAACTCCAGGTAAAAGGGTGTGATGCGCTCTATTTACATACAGTGAAAAGACGAAAGCACTTGAAAGCGCCACCACAGCGATGAGCAACAGCAGTGTCATTCATACCTTGTTTGTCAGCGTGTGTGTGTTCCTAACAGTGTATATGTAATGAGGAAAATAGAAAACTAGCTTTTAAAGCTCCACCATTTTCTCATATTCTATTGATTCCTCTTTCACTCTTTTCATGGATCTCTCAAGGTAATGTAGGTCTTTATAAATCTCCAAGTCTGCTTCTCCCCATTTATCCATCTGTTTGCCTTCTCTTTCTGTCCTTAAAATAAAAATCTAACTCGATGATGTGCACAAACATTTCCTGCGTGTGTGTTGCGAATGCTTGCGTGCGTGTTTTGGATGCAGCTTAATGTGTACATGCTGCACAGCCTCTGAGCTGAGGTGGACTGTAAACAGAGGAGCAAATGGGACCAATATTACTGTGTGTGTGTCTTACAGGTAGTAGAGTTTCCCTGCTGCAGCCTTGTCCAGCCTCCTGTAGTCAATCCCAGAGTCTAGGCAGATGGTGTGGCAGTACTCCTGCACACACAAACACACAACATATAGAGGGACACTTAAAACACAAATGATACATTAGTATCAGTATACGGGTTGTTAACCATGCATGCATCTACTTTAATGTACAAACTGCAGATTTTTGTATAATTCGATTTTTTATATAAATTTTTTAGAATAAGCTGCTTCTTTAAAAGAAATCGTTTGTGCAACAGTGTATTCATCCTCTGTGACAAGATTGTTTTTATTCTACGCATTTTCACACATTCATGGCAATACTACTATATTTTTCTTATCGTCAACAAATCCAGTAAAAAGACCAAAACCAACAATGCGTTAGTCTGTCTCTCAACATTTGTCTTTACGCCTTCTTGACCTTGTCTGTGGCACTCAGCCCTAAACCCATTGGTTCCTACTGAAGATGTAAATCTTGAAAAACAGGTCACGAATATAAACTCTCATCTTAAAAAAAAAAGCTAAATAATTTCTTAAACCAGCTGGACACTGTTTTTTGCTAAACGTTACTCAAACACATGTAAATGGTGCATTTGTTAGGGACTATTTTCAGCTGCGGATTTATTTCCCTAGTAAGTATTTACAGCAGCAGGACGGTGTATGTGGGATTGACTCAGATAAACTACAGTGTGTGCATTCGTGGTAATGAAGAAACCTGCCATTGAGTGCAACCGTGTGGCTCACTGGCGTGTTTTTAATAGTTTTTGGACAACAATGGAGCTCTATGACACAGAGGAAGAAGATATAAAAGCCGTTGGTTACAGAGACAACACTTGTTAGTGGGATCCATTCATTGTTTTGGTCTTTTCATGAGAGAAGATAATAGGAAAAATACGCAATACCACCAGAGTCCTTTAAGTAGTTCATGCTACAGTATGGCATCAAAGAAATTACACAAAACATCTTGGCTTGGTTGTGTATGATTCATAGTTAGCTCTAGAGCTAAAGGTTGTTTAAACCTGCATTTGGATTTCAAATTCAGTTTTAGATGTTTTTCAGATTTTGGATTTGTTTTTTTTTCTTGTTTTGCCATTGCTGTTTCATTTCAGCCACCCAGTTTAGTTTTAAGGTTTGATTCTACTTAAGATTTTCTTTAATTTCTCACTTAATAAAATGTGTAGTCCCACTGTATAGAATTACAGTTTCTAAACTGATGAGTAGGTCATAAGAAAAAGAATATCACCAAACCTCTCCTGATTCTTGTATTAAAAAAAATATTTAAATGTAGTTTTTTTTGCCAGATCTGAGTTTCATATTAATGTTACTTGTGGCACATAGAAGTATTGAAAATTTGGAAAGGAAATACTGAAAATGTGCACCATATAAATGAAATAAACCTCAGTAAGCAATCGGATTAGATGCTATCTTTTAGGTTGAGATGGATCGTCTTGTGGAAATCTTTGAGATAACTGAGAGTTTGTGCTGAGGAGTCTATTTTTGTTGTTGTTGAAGTTAAATTCTTGTGTTTCTACATGATCTTTGATTCTCAGCATGAAATGCTGTAGCATGTGGCAACATTATAAAACAGCTTTACAGTTCTCTACTGCTCGTCTATCATGTGAAAAGCAGACAATAAAAGCTTTGTGTCACTGCTTTTTCTCAGTAATAACAATAAAAAGGACAAAGAGCAAATAAGGAACAAGTGAACAAATTCAACAACAGGGCATCACAGAAGGCAGGAGACATCTTGCTCTCCTCTGACAGCGCTGGGATTTCGTGTCATTTCTTCATGGTTTATTGAGCTGATCTATTGTTCCTGCAGCTATTCAAGTGTGTTACAGCAGGGGTGAACTTGTGATGCAGAGTTCAAACTTTTCCGGATAGTGTAAAACGTCAACAGGATTCATGTCAGGGAGTACAGCGCAAACTATAATCATCATCTCCACCATTCTATCAAAGAAAAGAAAGGAATTGCATATCATCCCATCCAAGCCATCACCGGCTGACTGAGTATTCGACGACAGCTCCAGTAAATTATGAAATCAGTGAATTTCTGCCACTGGCCTCCTTAAGCTGCAGGATAATTAGTAATCATCACAAAGCAAGGGGACGGAAATACTCTATTCTTCTCCGCTGTCAACTTTTTATCTCCATGTCCGCTCACACAAACGGGGTTCCCACTCTGAGCCAATTGGCTGAATCAGGCTTAATAACAACCTGACAAACCCGCCCTCCCCCACGCACAAAAGGGAGGTGTCATTTCATCAACCTACTGTGACCCCACCAACGGGTAAATAGTCCCTCCAAAATGGGAAAAAAAAGAAGAAGAAAAAAACTTGTCACTATCGCCGCCACATCATTAGAATCTCAGTTTGTCTTTTCTCCTGCCATCTTCTACTCCCTCCCTTCATGAGCCGTCTCTACCTACGGTAAAAGGCGGCTGATGCGTTTCTTGACGGAGGAGCGAGGTACAAATAAGAGAGGGGAAAGAAGGAGGAATGGAAACACAATCAGTGATGATGATTCCATTGGTTATTTATAATCAGATGAGGCTGAGGCCTTGCGGGTCATTACTTGATTATCCATCTTGAGAGGATTGTCAAGTTCTCACTCCTCCAAGATTTCATCCGCCTACACATTGTGGTCTTGTCCCCCCCCCGTCCCCCCTCCACCACCACGCTCCTCTCACAGACTCCAATCCTAGTCAGTCTACTTTGCAACTTGCAATCTCATCTCCAACTGTCTTTTTAGCTTATTCTGTATGTCGTGCTGTACTGTTTCTGTCAGGTGTGCTGTTGAAACGATTAGGCGATTAATCGATTAGCTGATCGAGGATGATGAATTACTCGTTTTGAGCAAAAATGACAAACATTTACTGGGTCCAGCTTCTTAAATGCGAGAATTTGCTGAATTTCATATCGTTGAACACTGATAAAATCTCTGGGTTTTGCACTGTTTTGTTGGACAAAACAAAGAATTCAAAGGC
The DNA here is from genome assembly GCA_003416845.1 of Oplegnathus fasciatus. Lineage (NCBI taxonomy): Eukaryota > Metazoa > Chordata > Actinopteri > Centrarchiformes > Oplegnathidae > Oplegnathus > Oplegnathus fasciatus. The sequence continues at coordinate 1,078,949 of NTHP01000019.1, read as the reverse complement.
ATCACTATGATGGTATTTTCAGACATTTCATAGGCTAATCAATCGATTAATTAATCAAAAAACTAAGGAACAATAGTCACTCCATTAGTTCTCTGTGTCACTCTGTTTATTCTACAATACACTTATACTACATTACATATATGCCTAATGGACAAAACATCTGGGATACTTTTCATTAAGTACACTGATGGTAAATCAGAGATGTATTTGTAAACTTTAAGGTGTTGCTACTGGGATTTTAGCAAGGCAAACATTACTTTGCATAACGTATTTCCCTTCTTTCATTTCTGATTCCAATTTCTTCAATATGTGACAGCGTCTCTGTCCTACCTTTTCACTTTTGTCGCTCTTTAAAGATTTTTCTATCTCACTAATGGCTCAAAAGAAACAATAAGAAAGTTGAACTGAAGTCCAACAGTCGGAGTGTCTGTTTTACTTTGTGACTTAATTTGAATTTGACTAGAAGATTAATTGATGAGTCGATAAACAGAACATTTAATTAATTTTAATAAATCGACCATATGTCAAACAATGAAAAGGGCCCATGGAAACATGTGATGGGAAACTGGCTAATTCAATGATTTCAGCTTCTCAAACGTGAGAATTTGCTGCTTTTCTCTGTTTTATATGATGGTAAATTGAATATTTTTGAGTTTTGAACTGTTGGTTTGACAAAACAAGCAATTTGAAGATATCACTTTGGCGCATTTGCTATTTTCTGACATTTTAAAGACTTAACTCTTAATAAAAAAAAATAGTTGACAGATTAAATTGATGAAGAAAATAACCATTAGTTGCAGCCCTAGCCTTATTACCATCATGAGCCATGCCACAACATTAGCTTTGTGTACTCGTGGTGTAAAACTGGTAAAACTATGTGCAGCTGACTCACAGAAAAGCAGCATGGAAGCAATGCCGCTGCAAATTAGGAGTTTCACTACTTGCACGGATGCATTCAGGAGCGCACAGACACAAGATGGGAGGGAGAGACAGGAGAGAGAGATGACAGACATGAGAATCAGAGTCTCTTTAGAAGAAAGTCATCCAAACACATGTAGCTCCAATCATGCCATTGTCCAAGCTGTCCACTGCTCTCTCTGGACAGCCGTTTAGCATAAAAACAGAGTGGCTTTTTTTTTTGGTGGCTGCCTCTGCTCCCCTCTGCGCCCGCTCCCTCTACGCCATATCTTTCTCTATCCTTTACTCCTCAAAAAGTTGCTTTTGAGTTTTTCAAAGAGCGCGGTGCCATTGAGCTGCAACAAAAGCCAAGGATAGCTGACTATTGGGCCCTGATGAGGTCCACTCCCTCATTACCCAGCAGCAGAAAACATTTGATGCTTTTTTTGTTTGGCCCGGAGAATTGACCAGGCCTCAAAGAAATGCGGGGTGGGAAGGCTGAAAAAGAGACGAAGGGGGGAGAGAGGGGGAGAGAGAGGGAGAGGGGAGGAGGGGAAAGGTTGTCGTTCATTCAACCATGTGTGTCTTACAGCCTTGTGTGGAGGGACAGAAGAAAAGAGGGAGGGAGGGATAGAGGGGTCGAGAGAGAGAGAGAGAGACGGGGGAGAAAAGAGAGAAAGCTTAAAACACTGCCTTTATGCTGGCAAGTTCTGGACGACTCTTCTGACATCAAAGTGTTTTCACTAACTGGGGAGCTGCTGTGTGTGTGTGAGAGTGTGAGTGGGGGGTGTATCTGGTGATTTTATTCATTCTTGGGCAGTCAGGGGGGGTACATGACAATGTGAACACCCTAATTACACCTAATGATCTATTCCCTTAAAGTGTGACCGCCTTGGGCCAGCGATGGTTTGTTCTGAGAGGTCGTTCTCACAACCTCCCCCTGCCTCGGCTGCTCCTCTTGGGGAAACATCTTTTGAGCTGGAGGCCCCACCTTTCGTGATCCAGGACCCCACTGGACCCCCCACCCTCAACCCCTCTCGAGCTCTGTTGAGGCCCAAAACCGAACCGCTCCAAAGCTCGGCGGAGTCTGTGCTACCTGCACCTGGCCAACAGAGGCTCCCCATGTTGGTAGCAACGCAGACATAAGAAATGGACTCCACGCAGTTGAGCACATCACTTCAGTACTGAAAGCTCTGCACTGGCTTTAAGACTATAAGAAAACAGATTTTAAAATGCAGCTACTACTTAATAAATCACCAAATCTTCTGGTATAACATCAACTCATCAGACCTTTTAGAGAGTACTCCACTGATTTAGCATTAAACTCCTGTAACAACAGACTCACTATGGACAGTTAAAAAAACACAAAAGGATCAAAATTGATGCAGCAGAACCAGAGAAAACCTGGTGCCTACATTACCCACAATGCAACTCCACTGCTGACAGTTTGGTCGGGTGTGTTGCAATAGTAGCGGCTAATGTAGCCTCAAGCTGCTGGCCTCAAGCAGAGATGAGGAGCGGGCTACAGAGGTCTGGTAAGCTCCCTTCTTTCTAACTCCACACCCCCAGATTGTTTTTATTTTCAAACTTGTAGTTTTCAGCCTCAACTGACACTGACTCAAGAGGCAATTTATCAGACATCGTGTAGCTTCCTCAGGCTTTATTCAACTTTTTTCACATATGTAGTCGTACTCCCCAAGACCTGTAAACACTGATGTGTAAAATCAGTGGAGTTTCCCTATAAGATCAGCCAGCACTGGTCAAAATCCAAATATGAGGAAGCTACTATTAGCGACTCTATTTTGCAGTGATGGGCGGAACGATACCTAAACTATCAATACAACAGATTCTGCTAAGTCGTGTTTCGAGAATCAATACAATTGTCAACAGGATCAATACCCCCCCAAAATAATCTCACATTAGATCATGTTCTGGGCTCATCAACACACTCAGCTTCTCTGCTGTGGGCGCAGTTATTCCCTCCTTATATAAACATTTTGTTATTCACCACTAAAAACTGTCTTGTGTTTTAACATGCATGTATTTAACAGAATAGTAAAAAGTAATGCATCATTTTTTGACAAATCACTCAGTGATAATGAAAATGTATTCATAAGCGTATTAATCATCCATTAAATCAAACAATATTGACTTTTAATAATAAAAGGTACTGGTATCGTGATAGTGGTTCTGGTATTACTTGGTATCAGACCCAAACCAAATTTGAGACGTGACTCAACATGTATTACTTATAAATGACAGCAAAAAACAGCCTAAAAACAGCCTCAAGACCTACGCTATAGATCTGATTTTTGTTTTTGTTTTAGTCAGCCATTTTATTCATTTAATCTGATTTATTCTGGTTTGTTAATCTTGACTCGTGTATGAACACTAACAGCATCAACTATGTATTACTGAGGTATAAGAACCTGTTTATGCTCAGGTAAACGAGTTAGTGACCCCCATATCTTCATAAAAAGACTGTCAGTCTGAGAATCTGTTTCAATTCATAACATCTAAAAACCAGCTGTCTTTTCAGCTGCATGTTCCAAATATAAAAACAGGGCAGAACATCAAGAGGTGAGTGTAACAGAGGCAGAGAGCTTCACAAGAATAGAACGGGGGCTTTAAACGTAAATGTTAGTGAAGTTAGAAATGAGAGCGACATTTCTGAATGAAGTGTTGCCTTCAGATTGCAGGTGGCCTGCTTTACAAATGAATACATACAGTACAGTAAAATGCACCTGCGCACACGCATGCATGCTTGATCAAACACGTCTGACACGTGCACACACTTATAATTAAACACTGGAAAACATCAGTTAGGCGGCAGGAAATAACAAGCCAAGGTGACTGGATCAATTTAAAACTAGGGTGATAAATACGGAGCCAGAATTAATTCCTCATGTTCAAAAGGAGCAAAATCGATTTGTCATTTATTAATAGTTCAGTTTTGGAGAAGTGAGACACTGATATGAAAGAAGTGAGGTACGCCCTGGAGGCATACAGTGAGTGGCACTGCTCTGCCATTAAACGCTCTGGAAGACAATGACAGTCATCAAACATCAACATCCATTTGATTTGAACTGGCAGGCTGCCGGCCCTTCACAGGCAGTCCTTCTCACCAAGGTCTTCACTGGAGGACCACATCCCTCTCATTCCTCAATTTTTCTTTCTCTATCATCCCGTTTTTATTTATATATTTCTTTTTCTCTCATCACCGACTGCACAGCACACAACATATTATTAACAATGACACAAAAAAAGGGGAAGGAGAGCGGATCAAAAGAAAGGTTAAAAACAGCAGGAAACCCAGAGATACTCAAAGTTGCCTCAGGGTTGTTGTCATGTTTCCCCCCCCCTCGGCAGCATTGTGTGCAACTGCAATCGAACAAGCGGAGGGAAAATAAAGTCACTATTCTGCTACCAAAATACAGAGACCTGACCCTGGGTGAGTAAAGCCAGCGAGCAGAACAGGATAGTAATAGAATAAAGAGCGGGGATAGAGGGGTAGAGAGAGGATGGGCAATGAAAAGTGGAGTGGAGAGGGAGGACAGTTTGTGAGAGAGAAAGAGTGTCTTAGTTACAATACTGGCAGTGTCCATTAAAAAAAGCCCTTAAACCCTGTATTTTACAGAACTCTGAGCTTTGCCATGGCTACAAAGAAAAAGAAGCCTAAACAACTGAATAGATTCCCTGATGTGATGTGAGTCCACAGAGATGGTAAAAAGGACAAGAAATTACAAATGACCGAGTGGATGAAAAAACTAGTAAACAAACTAAAAAGTGAAAAGCAGTCAGGGAGTTTTGGGTTCAGTGAAGTCGTACGTTTCCCAGATCAGGCAAGTGGATCTACTTAAAAGTTTGTACTTGATTTTATGATTTCTTATTTTTAAGATTAGGAAACTGGATGATTTGGGGGGGTGGGGTGCTGAGGAAAAAGGGGATCCTAACTAATCAGAAGTCAATAGTTAAATAAAGACGTCAACCCAGGCGGACAGAGGCGGTGGATTAACCTCTACCACTCCAGCTCAGGTGATAGGGAGGAAAGGTCAGAGGCTATTTTTACTTTTTAACGCCGTCATTCACTCCTTCACTCGCTATAGAAACACACTGAGGCACGCACATGCAAGAGCGAGCTGCATCAGGGAGGAGGACCCACAACGCTGGTCCCTGCGAGCATTAATTCAATCCATTAAGGGTCAGCTAGTTAGCAGCGTGACCCCGCTAAAACACGCTTTAACTTTACAGAACAGCTATAGAGAACGCCTTGCACCCCCCAAAAAAACCCCCGACCCCAAAAACCAGATGGCCTCACAAAGGGGAACATGGAACCCTGAAAGAGAGGAGGTAGTGCGGGGCAGAGAGGGACAACAGGCATTCAGGACCTTGATGAGGGTGGATTAGAGAGGGCAAGGGTGCTGCTGGGAGAGTGGGTGGGGAGCAGGGTGACTCCAAGGCCTCCCGGGTTGTAGTGCGTTTACACTTGTGTGTGTTTGAAGATACAGTGGAGCTCTGATGACCCCGGAGCTGTCTGTGGCCTGGGCACTGCAGATCAACCATGATGGGCTTGTTTAAGCCCCTGTGTTGTGATTTCCTACTCTTTTGTTCTTATTTCGTACACAGCGGTCCTCACATTGAGGTTTGTGATGTAACATAATAACCTTGCAACAACACATTAATTATCATATCTAGAGCCTGAACAATAATGGAGTTTTGAGGTCAATCAGGCTAATAGTGATATCAGCTCACATCAGCTCATGTTACAGTATATAAACTCATATTTTACCTTAAATTTGGTCTGCAAGGGGTTGTGAGAAAGACATGTACTGGAAGCAGACTTTTATTTATAGCTGGAGCATATTATTCTTAACAGATGTACCTAAATCTGCTCAGATGTGGGGCGAAGTTAAGCCAATTTAAGCCAGTTTATTGAAAACAATTCAGTCTGTTGGACAATCTGTCTAAAAACGAGGCTTTCTAAGTTACCCGAAGTACTTTTTCCTGCATTATGTACTGTATTTTTTTAACATATTCACCATTATAGTACATACAAGTACCAACATATCTGTGATATTTTTAAAAAAAAATATGGCTCTAATCATTGTACTAATACAATGTTAATACAGGTGTTAAATAAGTGTTTTTTTGTCACGTCAGTGAGGCATATTTAAATCTGTCTATTATCTATAATAAATAATTATAATTTAAAAACTGTTTCCTTCATTAAGCCATAAAATTCAAGCAGCCCTATGAGTGGTGATTGTCAGTACTTAAGTCACAAGAGAGCATTTATCATGTATTGTTTCTATTGGCTTTGCTGAGAACATATATGTCTGTATGTAAATAAAAACATGTATATGTAAATACATCTATCTATAAATCTATTTAGCAAATATTTATTGAGCATATTTTGGAGAAAACGCTACTCAAAAATAGCTCAAAGTACTCCGGTAACACCACTGAATTTGTGTATTACCACATATTCAAATCTTTAGTGAATTCTGTCATCAAGTTCACTTCCGTTATCGTGCTGATGGTGCCGAATTAAAGAACATTTGGGAATCACTCTTGGAAGTTGCCCTGGTGGCCAAATGGTGCCAGGTCAGGATTTACTGTTGTTACGCACCTACAGTGCTCCTTTAAATGCTGCTGATACATGTAAGTTTATAGTCATAGTACGTAAAGTACATCACCTATGGGTTATTGTACTTTATATCCACCTAATCATGACTATTTGTGTGTTTATATGTTTGAGATGTGGACAGATTGAGTGACCCTATGTGTAAAATTAAACCAGTTTCCTAACACACTGCAGTTGGATATCACTCGCCTTTACTATTTAGACTAAATACCAATAAAAGATGCAAGAATGCTGCCCTCCTCTGTTGCAAAATGCATGACAACAAATTATTATGCAATTATTTATGATCATCATCACTCCAAACACATCAATGATCATCTGAGATGCAGGCAGGATAATGGTGCTACCTGCTTAAATTGCAAAGTAGATTTTTCGCTGGAAATGCTAACCACCGCATCGCTCCTCTCCTCTTCCCCCCCCTTACTTTTGAAATGCAAGCAGTCTGGGTCAGTCACTCAGCTCATCCACCCATCTCTCATTCACATTACCTGTACTCACTCACCCTCTTTCCATCTCTCCCTACCTTTCTCTCGCTCTCTCTCTCTGAGAGTCTTTCACCGTGCCCTGGTATGATCAAAGACAGCTTTGTGACACTGTGCGAGGCATCCAGGAAGCAGAAAACATCAAACCGCTAAAGAGCAACTTCCAAAAAAAA
>NTHP01000019.1:1056670-1066832 GCA_003416845.1 Oplegnathus fasciatus | reverse complement strand
TCCACCCCACCTCCAACTCTCCCAATCTCCCAACCTCTTGTTTATGCATCACAAACAACGCGCACATGTCTGCTTGTTTCCCCTCCATTCACCGGTAGCAACAGTCGACAAGCGAAAACAGCAAAGCTGGCGACGGCAAACAAAACAAATCAATGAGAATGCACAAACAGCGCCGCAGTTTAAAATGTGAAAGACGGGCGGATGAAAGGAGCAGCTCTTGATCCTCGCAGATGCATAGAGAGTGATTAGAGGGAGCAAGCGCACCTTCTGTGACCTTTGACCTGCTGGCATTAACTGTAATGATATCAGTAAGAGGAGCAACATTGTGCTGTTAACAGATGTGTTTGGCTGGCTAATGATAAAGACAGAAGCGCACGTCTTTCTCTACCACAGTGAATGACTAACTACCTTACAGAGAATAGAGAGGGCTTCTGTAGTGGCTCTCTCCTTTGAGGGTAAGATAAAATAATGAGAAGTTCTGCAGCACTAATGGCTGAAGGTGCCTTTTAGTTGTGTAAATCCAGTGTACAAAAACTATGCATGACTTGGTTGTGATGGTTTGGGAGTGAACTAACTGTGTGAGCGCATCAACAGGCAACAGGAGCAGATCACTGATTCAACTGACTGCTGCAGTTTCAAGGTAATGCCAATGAAATGTTACATCTTGATGCATGTGATATTACACATGTATTTGCCACTACTGCACTAGTAAATTACTACTTTACTACATGCTAAAAGGAGGGAGAATGTTACATTGCTACTGGAAGTCAATTTACAATTATGCTATATTCAAAAAGGCCACTAGGTGTCCCCAGTCCTGTTTTTGTGGGGATATCAAGATCAGAAGCATCCAGTTGTCCAGACAGGAAAGACACCGGCCGTGGCTGACCACTAACAGTGATCACAGATTGAACACTCAACAGTGAATGCAGAATACACAGAGTGAAACATTTAACATGTTATTTGCCGTTCCTGGTCGAGCAGGAAAGAAGGCTAAACCACAAAGCAGTTACTACAACCCACAAAAGAAACTAATTGGTAAAATATCACTTTGTTTCCTTCTTTTGAGATTCAAGACCTCTGATCTGTGAGTGACTGTATACACCAAAGTCTCCTGTCCTGTGGCTTTCTACTGACTCTGGCTTTAATATACAACATATCTGCTGTTGCTATTTCCCCTGAATATTGAATATGCCACTACTGTAACTGTAACACATATTAATGCATGTATGCAGCATGTGTGAAAATAATGTACAAATAATTACTTCAGTATGTACTGAAACAGAAATATGACCACCTCTTGTCAAGTTTCTGCTATCAGCAGAGTGACTGTAGGTCAGACTGACTTTTATGTAAATGTGTTTTATCTGGAACATTATTCAACATCTAAAATTAGTTTTTATCTCTTTGCAAACTTGTTGAAACCTTTGAAATGCCTTAAAATAGACATATTATTTATACTATATACACAAATGCCCCAAAATATGTATTTACTTTAAATCTTTGGCACCTTTTAAGGATTTTATTTAATCCTCCCAGCCAACAGGTATTTTTTTTACAATAACATACCTAAGCAACAGCATGCCATTATTAGTTGTACAAGTTGTACTAGCAGCATATTTACCAGTATCACCTGTTATTTAGTACTAGTGTCAGAGTACCACTGTTTTATGCAGTTGATATATGAAACATATAACAGTATCCAGAATTCTTATTGTCTAGTTTGCTACTTGTCGTTAATGTCAAGCAGGTTTTAAGAATAGACAAACACACACATGCAGCCTGTAACACACTCGCTCACCTGAAACTCGTCAAAACACAGGAGGCAGGTTTCATTGCTGATCTCCATGGCAACCGGTGATATGGGGTCATAGGTGAACATTTTCCCTAGCCTTCGTTTTGGCAGGCTTTGTTTCCTCCGATGGATCCCTTTAAGCAGTACACAAACGTCAGGCACATCTTAAAGCACACCTGCATCGGCAAACCCAAAACCCAATGACAATACTGAATAAAGCAGTAATTTCACCTGTATGCATAATGGTAGACAATTAGCGGGAGGGCTTCAGGACAAACAGAGAGATAAATATAGGATCTCCGTCGCATGAGGAGTCAGAAAACTTCCATAAAGTCACACAAGCCAACCTCCAGCAGTTAGTGCCGTGGAGTGGGAGGATAATACTAACTTTTGTGGATGTCCAACATGAAGGCATTGAAGTGGACTCTCTTTTTACGAGTGTTTTTCGCATGGGAGTAAAACATATCCATGAGCATGGTCTTCCCTGTGCCTGAAAGGGAGAGGGATTAAAGAAAAACAATTAATATGACATCTTGTTGAGATTTAGTGCCATAGAAAATGTTATAGTGATTCTATTTCTATGATAAAAAAGACCTTTTTTATATATGTGATCTTACCAACATCTCCATAGATATAGAAGCCTTTGGGGGGTGGTGGTGGTGGTGGTGGGGGTGGTGGTGGTGGAGCGGGTTCCTTCTTTGGGGGGAAAAGAGGAAAAATGAGGAAATGACTGTAGTATGTTTGTTTTATATTAAATCTTTTAACAGCTGCTTGTCATCATTAACACTAAAGCACAACAGTTAACCATAAACAAATACAGTTATTGAAAATTAATACACAGATGAATTCCTTATTAAAAGCACAAAACACTATAGCTGGTGACCTAAATAAACTTCGTTATATTCATTACCATATAAGACGGAATCATCGTTTAATAAACAAAGTATGCTGAGGCATTAAGCCACCACTACAGTGTGAGGTTTCACATTCTCCAGACTAGCCCACTGCAGGGGAGGAAGACAAAGGGGATCTAATCAACAAGACAAGCCAGGGTTCCCACGAAAGAAAAGCATCATCAGAGGAACAATGGGGGGATTTGTCAGACAAAACGGAGAGGACTGGATGAGGCTCCATACGAGATGGAGTGGACTTGTCTGTGCAGCCTGTTTAGCGCTGCTAATTGTGATACGGTACTGTTGCATTGAGGTGCTGCTGGAAGTCATTGTGCTGCCTGCCTCCAATCATCAAAAGGTCTTTGCTTCAAAAAAACCCGTCTTCTGTGTGACCAAGCTGAGAATATCGAGTAAAGCCAAATATCTCTAAAGAGGACCCAAGCCATGTAAACGCATATGTCATCAGTTTAATCATAACATGTGAGGGTAACTTGGAGCATATTTGGATATAAGAGGACAAATGATAATGTTTTATATGAGGGTTTAACAACAGTGGGGTTGAGGATTGTCCATCTCTGTAACCGGGCAACGCCAAATAGCTTTGGAATTAACTCAGCACTAAATGGAAAGGTTTGTCCTCTCAAAATTTAATTTAGCAACTATTCCATGGAGACAGTACTCTGTGTCCACTGCACTTGGTGTCCACTGCACAAGGAGCACTTGACTCTGGTAAACGCAGACAATGGCCAATTGAGAACTAAATGAAAAAAACAAACTTGTTACCCATCCTCTCTCTCTGCCCTCTCCCCGCTCCTCCCCTCCACCCCCTTCATCCCTCCATCCCCGCCTGTCCTGTGCCGGAGTGAAATACTGGAAGAGCAACAAGCCTTTCCTGTCTGCTCTGGCATAACAGTGTGTGACTTCTCCCTGACTTCCCAAGCTGCCCTCTGGCATGGTGGGGTAATTGTCAGTGGTGGCTGGAAGCCATTCTGCCACGGCAGAGTGGAGAAGGACAAGGCTGTCCCTCAGCCACTCTGTCTAGCTGAGCTCTGTGGCCTTGTCTCACTTCCCGGTGGAGGATATAGACTGGCACATGAGTGAAAAGTTCACATGCAGGACATGGCCACTTTGGCTTTGAAATGACTTCAGGAAAACTGCTTTTGAACATGTTCATCTACCGCCAGAGATGTCATGTCTCTCGCTAACAAGGTTAATGGAGTGATTGTGGGAGGCTCAGTTTGGTTTAACTGGTACAACTGTCCTGCCGGAGACCTACAATGTACAGGAGGACTCTATGATGCAGGTCTGACTTGAAGAGGGTGGCTCTTTCTAAACAATGGCCCATTGTTAGCCGACCATCCGCAAAACCACGCCACATTGGGTCAATATTAAGTCAAGTGTACTCTCTTCACAGACTTGGTCAGTTAGTGAGGACAATGGCGGCACTTTCACAGAGAGAACAGACACCGAAAGGACAGTGGAATGACCTGATTCAAACCAGAATAATTGCATAAGTACTCCAGTCAGTGTGTATGTGTGTGTGTGTGTGTGTGTGTGTGTGTGTGTGTGTGTGTGAGAGACAGAGCAAGAAATAAGGTGCAAAAGGAGAGGGGGGCGGTGGTGTTGATAGCCTAACACCAAAGTATTTGTCAGAGTCCCGAATCAAAAGCAAAAAGGACAAGAATGGCCCAGACAATGGGGATCCCCTCATTACTGCATGGGGACGGTGAGAGAGTGAGAGGGGTGCCGGGACGGGCCCAGCAGGAGGTCTGCCCTGCTGCCTTCCAAAATCTCTGCCTAACCCTATGTGTCTGTGCCAGCCAACCAACAAAAAAAACTCCCACCACCAAATACTAGACAGTCAGCTCCCCTGACCTAAAAACAACAACAGCCCCCTACATCACGCCGTTCCAAAACTCACATGCACAATGCACTTCCCAGACCCCTACCCTCCCTTTGACCTGAGCCCGATGGCCACCATCAGTGATACGACTGGAGTACAGCGCAGTGGACTCTGTGAAGTCCCTCCATATGTTAGATGTCAATGGGGCTTTATAACAGAACGAGAGTCCAGATGCCACACTGTAAAAGGCTTTAAACAAATCCATGCTGTCATGTCAGTTGTGTCCAGAATCACTCACTATTTTCTACCTTGTGCACCATTTTTACTTTCCAACATTTTATTTGAGTGTCTGAATTCTCTGAAATGCAGGCACATCTTCAGTCCTCAAAAATCCCCTCAAAGGAAAGACTAGTCTCTGCAGCATATACACTAGTTTTTGCTTAAAGTCCAAACAACGCAAAACTGCTCCTGTAAGTTTTGGTGCAAAATGATGATGACAAAAATCTCAACTGACTTCTCGCTATTGAGTGTTTATTGTGTAGAGAATAGTGAATGAGTGAATGGGGGAGTGATTTCAGACACCTGAGCGTGAAGGTTATTTCTTGAACTGGAAATAGTAGCTTGACAAAACAAAACCCCACTCACAAGGTCCACTTACTAGCTTTTTCCTGAGCTTTCAACCATATCACATGGTTTTCACTGGGGGACGGATCTGTGGATCTGGACTGAGCAAACCCCACCCACTGATGAAGACCATATCATTCAGTTGAAACCTCCACAAAAAGCTAAAGAGCGGAGGTTGGATTGTTTTATCAAAGCAATGGTCCTGATTATATGCGCCTGGTAGTCTTGTATTCATCACTCTGCAAATTGAACTTGCAAATACTCCCTCTCCTACATGACTAATTACTGAGCAGTGAAAGAGGTGAGTCAACTTTTATGTTTTGTGTTAGTAACACACGATGGATCAACTTTACGAGTCAGAAAGGAGTCATACACCTGGTAGATAAGAAGAGGTTGTTGCTCTGTGAGAGGATGTGTTCAAAATGCTTTGTTTATATGCATGTTCCATCCTGCTCCTTACAGGCAGCGATTCTTAGCTAAATCAGGAAATTGGTTGCTTTATTAGGCAACTTATAGGTCTGTGATGTGGTCTTGATCTGTTTATTTAGCTGTTTTGGAGACTAGTCATACATTTATCCATGAGGATAATCAGAACAATTCTATACAGACTTAATTTAGCTCAAAACTTTGATGTAGTACCATTTAGTAAATCTACCGTTTATTATATTTTGTGGGAGGTAATTGGTTGGTATGAGTGTTGATTATCAGACCATGCATTATTGTGTTAAGACACAATATAATAACTCCTTTACCTTAGCAGCAGGTCCATCGCCTTTGTTTTCAACTGTTGTAATGTGGGGGCCTTTATCTTTTGGGAGTTGACTGTTGTCATCTTCTGAGTTTATTCTCGGTGGAGGTGGGTTCAGGTAGATGCTGTTACTGTAGTTCTTCAGGGCGTGCTGCAGCTGAGCCAGCTGCTGGACAACACCCCTCTGCTGAGCGTCTCTCCTCAGGGAGCCACACTGAACGAGGCGATCATAGTGTCCAATAGTTGCACTGGAGGCTGCTGCTGCAGACTCAGAGGAGCAGGATGATTCAGATGAGCTGCATGTTCTCCAACTAATGTAACCTTGAAGCATTACAGCAAAAGTCATCTGTGTTAATTAATCGTTGCCCAACACTTACAGAAATACATCGATTCTATTATTAGTGATTGGAAAGAGAAGGCGCTGCAGTCAAGTGTGATCCAGAGGTTATGGGTGATGTTATCAAACATGTATCACCTCAGCAGACAGGTTGTAACACACTAAATCTCCAACAACCTGCATATCATTACCTACAACATGACGGAGGGACACTTACCTTTCCCACTGCAACCGGCTGACACACGGCAAAGTCTCTTTGAGGTCAGAACAGTGTCTCTCAGTAAAAATCTTATTGAGCATCTGGCAGCTGCAGGGACCGTGTAAGCCGCCATGATGTTTCAAAGCGCGAAAACTTTATTGAGACTGACACGTACAAGCCGCATGACCCAAGCACGGAGGGGATTTAACTGTGATAAGTCCTGAATAAATGTCACCAGATAAAACAAATGTTTTGATTATGATTTGATTATTATTATTTTTTGATCATTTAAGCTTATAAACAACGGAAACAAACTGCTTCACATTTTAGGCCTATATTGATCCCTGTTGTTTATATGACTAGATAATGTCATTGTTTATTAATAAAATGAAATATTCCGCATGTCGTTTTCTAAGTTAAGTTTTTTAAATAATTCATATTGTTTTGAGCATTAAATCATGAGTACTTCAAGGATGCTGAACGGCGGATCACTTGTGTTTTTATATTTTAGCAGCAATAACTTCACATTGCGATGTACGATTGGTCCGGATCATGCAAATAAAATGATTCAAATTATGTATACAGTCCAAAGACGTGATTACGGTCAATGTACCCGCTGGCGGGTTGTAAACAAACCGAGCAGCAGGTGGCCGAGCAGCGTCAGCTGAACCTCAGCTGATCGGAAGTGCAGCGCGCTGTGCCTCTCAAGCTAGCGCTACTGACGGACAGAGCAATACCGGAACTCGCGTGATTTGCCTTCAATATAAAAGTTACATTTAGACTTTTTAGGTGTGTAAAAGACAATTTCATGTGGAAAAGCATAAATATAATATAAAGTGTCATTAGATATAGAAAGTCCCCTAAAGCAGTGCGCCTTTTTCAGTATATTTTTTATTACGCGCACACAACATTAGCCAAATGTTTTATTTTGAAGGTTAGCAAAGGCACGTACATGTTTGTGTTCTGGCTAACTTCACACTATCACTAGCTGCTAGAAGGACAGGGGAGAAATGGCTGATACCATAGCTGATACAAGAAGGCTCTTCTCTAAGCCTCAGAACTTAAATGACGCTTATGGACCCCCAAGCAATTTCCTAGAGATTGATGTGAGCAACCCAGAGACCATCGGGGTCGGCAGGGGCAGATATACCACGTATGAAGTCAGACTGAAGGTGAGCCTGCTGTAACAAGTGCTAATGACGTTAGCTTTTAAGCTAGCTACCTGAGCTAACAGACGTCTGTGTTGCAGTCAAAGAAAGTTATGACTCCTTGACATCAGGTTTGTCACAGTCACAAAGACGCGCATACAATCACAGAGTCGTTATTTAAATGTGTGAATGACTGTCTCAAGAAGAACACGGCGTTATTTGCGAAGCGAGTTCACGTTAGCCAACGCTAGCTAGCAGGCTAGTAGCACTCGTCAAAACTAGCTTACACTGGTTAGCTATCTGCCATTAAACTAATGAGTTAACGCTTGTTACTGATGTTAGCGTTGAGCCGAAGCTATGTGACTAACATTAGACGTTAGTTAAGGAGTCATCTATAGATTTTAACAACAGCGTTAACAAATACAGTGAAAATGCTAATGGTTGCTTTAATGGTAACTGTTAACTGCCATTGCTCTGCTAGTGAAGGGAATTTGTTTACATTAGTCTCGAGCGTTTTTTCCACTGTGGCACGACAGTGGAGCTGTTTACCTGTTCACATAAATCACATGTCTACAAATACGTTGGAGTTATGTAACATCTGCAGTAAGCTGTAGGAGCAAATAACCCCTCCAAAAAGTTAAAGCCTTCCTGAACAGTTCAGAGTTAAACTCCAGCCACACCCCATTTTCTAACTGCAAAGAATAGATAACAGCATTGGTCACACTTAATGACCAACCCAACATGATGGTAGGTCTGTACGACCAAATGCTCAGCTCTCTCTTTCCATATACACATCATACTAATATTACTTTAGTGGGGGATGTTGGTTTGTTTAAGAATGCTTCAGTTTGTAGCTGCACTGACTCGACTGATTATTCATCAAAAGCCAATCTCAGTACTGGGAAAAAGGGGAACACAACTCAGCAAGTCAGCTTCTCTGGAACTGTAGACAGGATGCAGCATCCTGCCTGATCCTCTCCAGTCTCACCCAGCCCCCCCCCACAACACATTTCCTTCCTCCTACTCTACCGAAGAACTTGGAGAGGACAACAAATGTGTTTCTTCAAAGAGAAGCTCCTCTTGCCCATTGATAAACTAGTTGGTAGTTGGTCCACCTGCGTGTGTAAAGAAATATGGAAGATTGATATCTAAATGATTGTTGAATGTGACATGTTAAGAGTATTGGCTGTCCAGATGTTTGGCATTATTGAGCAATCCGTGAGGAAAGCGACAGTTAGACAACTCTAGCTATTGCAAAACACAGATGCTGTATCATGTGTATTTTTCTCTGTCACAACTTCAAAGTCAAGGTTGGAGCAGCTTAAAAAATGATTTCAGACCACTTTTGAAAAATGCTAGTACTGTACTTCAATGAATGAATACGTCGCAGACAATGATTATACTAAATTATTGGGTGGAAAAAACGATCTCAAGGTCCACTTACCCACTTGTTCAGGAGCTTTTGACCATATAACACGGCCTTCGCCAGCAGATGGAGTTTGGTCAGTTGTCATCGAACTGCAGATGTTGAAAGCTCCAGAGCAAGCGACTTACTGGACCCTGGACTGAGATTGTTTATTTCAACTGCTGTTTCTAAGGTCAAAAATGATCCGTCAAGCTTAAATTGTTTCAGTGCTTAGTTACAATATACTATAGGAGTCTTTATCCGATAGAAACATAAGAGAAAGTTGTATTGTTTTTCTTTTAAATTTGAGAAGTTTTTTTTTTCAAAGACATTTGTGTGTCTAATTTTTCAACATGTCTGTCGCCACCTACAATTTTGCATAAATTGAGGCATTCCAGGACTCTACTGTATGCGTTTTCGATGTGCAGGCTGTTTTGAGAGTCTGAAATTGTCAGGCAGTCACTAGGCTCATCTGATTGCCTCATCTCTTATCTTTACATTGTCATTTCACTTGACTGACACCCCTGTAGTTAGAGGCCTGGAGTATTTAGATTAGTGAGCAGCCCTAAAGTATTTATAGTTTCCCTTTACCTTAAAGAAATGGGTCGAGGGAAGAGAAGCCGTCTCCAGGCATTAGCGTTGAATATAAGGCTACTGTACTTGATTAGCGTGTAATAATTAGCATATGCGTGTAATCAGCATTATTGTGCACCTCATAGCCCTGTGTGACCCTGCTTTGCATAAGACCACAGAATAAGTGGCGCATCCCTCACTTCTCAACAAACGTGGTGTCAACTTTGCTTTGCTTCTCTCCTTCTCCTTTCTTCAGCTTTCTTTAGAAGCATTTTACTCCATCTCCAGCATGTTAAGAGCGTTAGCCACAATGCCTCGGCCTGGAATGCATAGCCTGTGCTTTGCTCTTTTTGTTTCCGTCTTACTTATAATATTTAGAACTACTTTAATTTGATCTAATTATACTATACAGTTTCTGTTTATAACTCATTCCCTTGTCTCCCGTTCTCACTGCTGTCCCGCTATCCATCTGAAAATCGAGAGAGCCCTTGTGGCCGCACTGAGAGAGTCTGCCTAATCCCCTCATTGAGAGAAGAGAAGAATGAAACAGGCCAGGGTGTGGGGGAGCTGGAGCGTTTATTCTCCATCCTTACCCCC
>NTHP01000019.1:1045038-1056664 GCA_003416845.1 Oplegnathus fasciatus | reverse complement strand
CCCCCCACCCATGGAAGGGCAGAAAGCCACCCCCTCACCAGCCTTCACTCCATTGCCCACTTATCCCATTTCACTCCCAGCTGTGTGCAGTCAGTTGCCTAGTTCATAGCGTGGTTATTGAAGTCTCTGTGATAA
The DNA here is from genome assembly GCA_003416845.1 of Oplegnathus fasciatus. Lineage (NCBI taxonomy): Eukaryota > Metazoa > Chordata > Actinopteri > Centrarchiformes > Oplegnathidae > Oplegnathus > Oplegnathus fasciatus. The sequence goes on along the minus strand of NTHP01000019.1, from coordinate 1,056,529 downwards.
CTATATATGGTTTACTGTAAGGTGTAAACACCAGAGTAAAGGCTTATTCTTTCTATGAAATTGTAAAGTATGCTGGACTCTGTCTAAATGAATGTCAGCTTACGCATTTGGCTTGTGACTCATCGGTAGCGTCCGAATGTTCATTAAGTTAGAGGCAAAACAAATTGTATAAAGATTGGATTATCATTTGAGAAGCCAACGGGTTGCAGGGGCTGTGAGGCAGGTTACACAGTCACTTGTTGACAACCAGGCCCGCATTTTGTGTTTAAAATCAATGGGATCAATCTCCGTCTTTCAGTCCGGTTTTTAAAGAGGTGGAAGCTAAGTTCATACTGAAAGGAGGCGGATATCTCATTTTGCCTGAGCAGACTTGTAATGTCCAGGGTCGTGTTGAAACAATGGATTTTTGTTCTCATCTAAATCCCTTCGTTTTAAGTGTAGTTTCTGAAATGGCTTATAGACCGCAGGAAGCTGGTAGGTTTGGTGTTTTTCTTTTTTGCCTCTGCACATGTTTTTCATGTTCTTAATGGACAGAGTTATTCTGCAGAGTCCTATCATATCACCTTAATGTTCTTTCCTGTTGTTGCTGGTTTCAGAGGACCCCCTCAAGCAGCATAGTGTATTTGTTTGGGCCCTCAGCAAACAGGGGGTTGGAGTTGGGAGTTGTGTGTGTGTGTGTGTGTGTGTGTGTGTGTGTGTGTGTGTGTGTGTGTGTGAGGGGGGAGGATGGGGTGTTGGGTATTATCAAAATTTCTTGTCTTTAGTTGGTTCCCATCTCATCCAGAGAGCACATTCAGGGGAGCGAACTTTGGGATCTCACTTTGTTTATGGATAGGAGTACATAAAAGGCCTCTTATAGCTCTGTCGCTCACTCTCACTCAGTCTTCTACCCCTCCTCTTCTCTACTCCCATAGCTTCTCCCTCTCTCTTTCTTTCTCTTTTCCATTTGGGCATTGGGGCGGGGGCCTTTGGTCATTAATAAAATGGGGAGAGATGGGGAGTGGGTGTGTGTGTGGGGGGGTGCTTGTCAGGCACAGTCAAGTGTAATCCAAAGTCTACAGCATCCTCTTCGACAACTATTTTAATGGAAATAGGGAACATATTGTATCAAGGCTACCATATCCTACTTGAAATGACAGTATCAAAAGTGGGAGTTGATACTATGGCAACAAAGCAGCTTTTTGCCAGCTAGGCGAGTCGGAGAGAGGGTAGGCTGTCAGGCCGCAGGGGCCGGCAAGCGAGAGAACGAGTGTGAGAGTACATGGAGAGGCGAGAGCAAAAGACCTATAGCCCCAACGCTTTTGTTCCCTGCCCCCCCCCCCTCCCCATTTTGGAATATGATGCAATGAGATGGTATTATGTTGCTATTTTTTATGCTATTATTGTGAAAGGAAGAGTATATGGGAGGGGTAAGAAGGGGGCATGGGGGAGGTTTAGGATGCGCACTCTCAAACTTGACTTAATCCATCCTGCTAAAAGCTAATGCATGGTGGCCTTGAACTATTCTCTCAGGAGATGAGTGATCTTTATCCCCTCTCTCCCTCTTTCTCTGTCTCACTGTTTTTAAGGGTTCTGCCTCTTTTCAACCCATTTTCAATGAGTCTAAGGTATTGTGTCCCACACATTATGAATCACATGCTCTTCCTATGGAGCGTAGATTGCACTTGCACACTCATAATGGAAAGTGAAGCTAGGAGGTCCACTTTGAAGGAGCCTCATCTAGCTTTATGCTCCTTTTTTTTTTTTTTTTAAAGATACAGCATTTTCTCTTTTACACCTGCTTTAAGTATAACCATTAATTCCTTATTCGTGTGTTCATTTGGCTTTTTCTAAGTTTGGAGATTTTATATTTGTCCCTTCTGTTAACTTAAGTTTGTTTCACCTTACTGTCCTCCCTCTTTTATCTTTTATTCTGTTCCTCAGAACGTGAGAGAGGCAAAGTGTGCCTTTTTAGACAATTAATGAAATGCTAAGACCCGGCTGGGTGTGGGCTGGTCCCATGTCCCAATCACTGCAGGGGCCAGTAAGTTGAGACACCCAGGCCCTAACCTCTAACCAGCCGTGAAGAGAACAGAGGCCGGGGAAACCTGATCTTTGACTCGTAGGGCTCTCACGCACCGCCTCTTTCTGTGTGTGTGTGTGAGAGAGGGAGAGTGAGTGAGACCTCTCATTTTTCAGTTCTGTCGTTTTCGTTCCTCCCCTTGTCCTGCAAGGCCAATCTCTTAATCACAGGGTTTGAGAGGGCGAGAGGATTGAAAGGCCAGGTGACTTTCTTTCCTTACACTCTCACTGCTAGGCTCATTGTGCGGAGATGAGCGGTCCGGGTTCGACTGTGTGTGCACAAACAGGCTCGAATGCTTTGGGCTATTATAATCACATTGTTAACTGTGTGACTGGTCAAATCTTTATACTTAACACCTGTGCATGCATACTTCATGTGCGTCAGTGTGTGCTCGCGCGTGGTTAAGTGTTTTCTGTGTGCACATGATGGGATTAGAGTCACGGCGGTGGCAGATTACCTGTAACTGTGATCTGTTGTGGTGGGGATTAACTTTGTGGCGCTCCATGCTGTGAGGTAACATGACGCAGCAGGGGCAGACCACGGTGAGGGGAGAGCGGAGTTAATGCTAGAGCACCGGGGTGATAAAGCTAAGATAATCCACTTCTCCTGTGACCTGGGAAAGAGGAGGAGTGAGGGGCACGTTGACAACTTCACCTGGAGAAAACTTGAAATAAGTGGGAAAGGGACGTTTTCAGGACTGGGGAGTTGCATAAATACACAGTGGGAAACAGGGAGTGGCAGTGAGTTTACAGGCACTCATTTGATTATAACCAGAGTAAGGAAATACTCCTGTTATTGCAACTGTCATCTTAAGCTGGTTATTTCCCCGGCGTTAAGGTTTTAATCACAGTAAATGTGACTTTATTAAATAAATCTGTCAATCTTATGAATTATTTTTTGCATGTCTACAGCAAAGTCTGGTTTCTGTGTGTGTGTTTTGATTCTGTGCATGCACCACAAAGGTCACAGAGACAACTGGATACGAAAGTGGTTTGTTTGTTTAGAAAAATGGCTGCGAGGCTAGTGGTGGTGAAAAACAGAACTCGTGTCATGGTGTGAGAGTAAAACAGCTTTCATGTTACAGCTGACACTGAAATTAGGGCCTAATTACAGTAACTAACAGATTTTGAAATCAGCTGTTAAATCACAAACACACAAGAAAAGAAAATAAGAAAATAAACATACAGGTGTTATTAAAGGCACAGGATATCTATCTAGTGCAAACTACGCTTCATTTACAGTATTGAACACACACCTCTCTCTCTCTCTCTCTCTCCCTTGCCATTTCATGTATTGTACCAGGAAAAATAAACACAGTGATGTAACAAATAGGAACAGACACATAATATAATCTTATCTGTAAACCGCTCACATTATCTGATATGTTGTGTCAAGGACACAGATCAGACTCTCACTGATTTTCAGAGGGGAAGTCGGGGTTAAGTGTTTCCAATATCTTGTAATTGTAGCCTAGCATAATAGCGCTTGTGCTAAAATGTGCTATAAATTAATCACAATATTGAAATCACCAAAAATGGACATAAATGATCAGTTAGTAAAACGATCTTATAAGATAATAAATAACAGTCTGCTGTTTGAAAAAAGAACTCAGATAGGGAGTCTAGGTGTAAAACCAATCATTGATTATTTTGTCAACTCATGATGAAAATTACTGTATAAAATACACACTTAATTGCCAGTTTATTAGATACACCTAGCCATAACTAATGCAGTCTAATACAACAGTCCTGCAATAAATCCTCCCTTCGTGTAGGTTTTAATATTTTAGAGAGGTGTTGATTCAACCATGTGATCATTTTAGAGCATAGTTTATCAAAGTGCAGCCCGCGGGCCGATGGCGGCCCTCAGAACCATTCTGTGCAGCCCCCGAACATGACATGACACAGTGCATGCATTATATTTTAATCTTCCGTGGTCCATTTCAATACTTTCACTTTCAAGAGCCTACATTTAATACACTACTCAGCTACTGCGTCAAACTGCGCCCCCCTAACAAGCGTCTGCCAGGTTAGGAATAACAACTTGTGGAAAGCTACTGGTTGCATGGCAACTACTGGCACCTCACGAGTGTGGCGGGAACTACGTTCTGTCATCAATGCTTTAAGATAAAGTTAGCGATTTCGGTGGACAACTCAGCAGTTTTAATGTGGAATTGAGATGGAAAAGCCACCACGGAAAAAAAGGAAACGCTGTATTGTTGAGGAGAAAAGGAGGTTTTAGGAAAAATGGATTAGCTCTTACTTCGTTGGGCCTCGGGGGACAGATAAAGTGATCTGGTGAATTCAGTGTTCAAGGAATTTAAAAATCCTATGACAAGTTCATGGGTGAAGAGCGCAAACGTAACAGTTTCAACAAGGCTTATCTGAGTGCATTTTTCCTGTACGGCCGTCAGTCATATGCTGGCTCCCTCAGCCATCAAAACTTTGAGAACCCGTTTTTTAGTTTGTGGTGCCATTAAAGTGTATTACGTTACACAGAGAGGTGTTTCTGTTATTTAGCTTTCCCTCATTGATATAATGGGGTGGACAAAATAATAAAAACACCTGTAACATCAGTGCAGTAGAATTCAACAGCACCACAAGCCTCCAAAATGATCATACAGTTGAATCAACAACTCCTTAAACAAAAACTGAACATTATAACCTTCATGAAGGGAGGATTTATCGCAGGACTGTTGTATTAGACTGCATTAGTTTTAGCTCGGTGTACCTAAACTGACATAAACCAGGATTGTTCTTTTGTGATTTCCACAGGTAACATTTGTTGTACAGTCAAACAGGAAACCACAGTCATGTTGGTTGACTGGCAGCTCTTCTTGTCATTATACAGATTTTAACAAACGAGTTTGCTCTTTCCTACCAAATGTGGCCAGGATCCATAATTTTGAAGACTGAGGAGGGGACAGAGCAAAGAGGGAATAAAACGAATAGCAGCGTTTTCCCCCATTGAAACGCTACAAGAGGAGTCTCAAGGGCAGAAAATCTGACTTATTATCACAGAGCAGGAGAAATAAAGAGGAAAAAGACTGAAAGGGAGAGACCATGAGAGCGAAAAAGACCACTCCTGCTCTCCCTCCTCAATTAGTCCTGCACAGACCAGATGAAGCTCCCAACCTCTCCAGTTTTTCTGCTCTTCCTTTATGACCACGCACACCCACTCCTTTCTCTTTTGTTCAGCCATTTACTCAGCCTTCTAGTTAACTCTGCATCTCCTCTACTGCACACAGTCACAGTCGTCCGCTCATCGATCACTCCGCTGCCAACGCCGTATTCATGCTGCACCTACTCGCTCGATTGCTTTGCTCTTGTGATTCCTTCCTCCATGAATTCTGACCTTCTGTGAATGCAGCCCGCCAATGAAATGCTCATTCACCCCCTCCTTGTTTGTACATTGTCATGGGATGGCCATGTGCTGTCAGGACTAGTGAAGAGGTTTGGCATTGTGCTGTAATGTGCTCTTTGCTCAATGTTCTCTGTCAATGTCGAAACATCTCCACTTTTTAATATGAAATTCACTCTCAAGTGCTTGTCAACAGCAACTTAGAATTACGCACATCTGTGCATTGGCGTACATGAACACGCACACAAAAAAATGGCAAAACATCCTGAGTGCGATAGACCTTGGTGAGCAAAACATAAGTGAACTTTTTTTTTTGCCTGGAGGCCAGTTTCAATTTTTCTATTCAGTTTGCTTCAATTTGAAGGAGTCTTTGTTTTTTTGTTCTTTCTCCTCCTTTTTTCCTTTTAATAAAGTCAGAATAGATAACACAAGGCTATGCCCAAAACCAGCGCAATTAAACCTTTCACTCTGTCTTTTTCCTGAAGCTGGCACAGTAACGCTTGCTAGTGATAAATTTCTGCTATTTATACCGTTCCCACAGGAAGTACAACCTTTGATTGGTTGGTAGCTGTCTGTTAAAAGGTTATATTGGGGAATCTCAAAAATGGTTTCCGATCAACCTTTTTAACTCTTGCTCAAGGTGTTTTAGGTAACCATAGCAACAATACATCAGGTGAATACATCTCAGGTGAAACTCACCTTAGGGGTGATTAAACTTCTAATAACACAAGGTGTCAGATGTGATGATGTATGCCAAGGTGATCCGGTGTGCCTGAGATAATGGAGTCAGTCCCATGATGCAAAGGGAAGTGTGGCTGCAGCTAATGATGACTTTCTTTATCGATTTTTTTTCTCAATCAATCAATTAATCGTTTGGTCTATGAAACGTCAGAAAATAGCACCCATCATGACTTCCTAAATCCCACGTTATGTCTTCAAATAGCTTGTTTTGTCCGACCAACAGTCTAAAACCAAAACGCTTTCAGTTTTCTTAATATAACATGAAGCAAAGCAAATCTTCACCATTGAGAAGCTGGAAACAACTGATGTTTGGCATTTTTGACTTAAATGATAAATTGATTATCAAAATAGTTACTGATTAATTTTCTGTCAATCGAAGAATCCATTAGTTGTTTCAGCTCTAAAGGGAGGTATGTATAGTTAGAGCTGAAACAGTCGATTAATCGATTGCTAAATGAACGATTTTGATAATTGACTGGTTTTTTAAGTCATTTATCAACCAAACATTCTGTCTTTCTCTCTGTCATATCATTGTGAATTAAATATATTTGGATATGAAATGGTTAGTCAGACAAAACAAACAATTTAAAGACGTCAACCTGAGCTCTTTTCTGATGTTTTACAGACAAAACAATTAGTCGAAAAAATAATAGCAGAGAATAGAATAGAATAGTTTCAGCCCTACATACTGTACACTACAGTAGATAAAAAAAGCATGTACACACACACTTTATGTTACTGACTGGGATTTCAAGAACTGGCTAAACGTGGATTCACAGAAATGAAGACATTCTCAGTAATTTCTTGAAAAATTATTCTTCCATTTGTGTAACAGCTGCAAGGCTTTAAGAAATGTTCCTCAGTAAATCAAGGCATCACTTAAAAGTGACACCTGTAACAGTTTTCTACCTGTGTGTATATGTGTGTGTGTGTGTGTCCACAGACCAACCTACCCATCTTCAAGCTGAAGGAGTCTTGTGTACGGAGGCGGTACAGCGACTTTGAGTGGCTCAGAGCGGAGCTGGAGAGGGAGAGCAAGGTGAGCCATCGAGGTGAACTCAACACAAAGGCTCTTGAGTGCTTGGCGTATCAAATCAGCATACAGCATTAACCACATCGGCGATGTTTTTGTATGGGAGAGAAAGTTGTTAAAAAAAATCTTTTGAACCTTTGCAGTTTGTTAAGGATTTCACCTAAATGTGGTCTGTGTGCTTTCTCCTGCTATTAATGAGGACCATAAACTATCTGGTTTTTAGCCTCAGAAATGGCAAATAAAGATGTTTTTTGACCAGATCGTACTGCACCCGATCACTACAGGATCATAGTTTTGTGAGCCGTCATTTTAAAAATGTTTTACTCTGTTAATTGTAAGCATTAAATCTTCATTAAAGGGGCTGTATGTAACAATTAATATGTTTTAATTTTAATTTTTTATTGCCAATGTATGAACAGATTGTAACATAATTTAAAAAATGAGCCCTTCCCCGACTTTCTCAGTTGCCTGTAACATCTTGTAGACTGATTTCTTTGTAAAGGACTTGGGACGGTTTTTCCGGGAAAATCCAGCAGATTAGACGTTTTACGGTCTCCTGAGCGCCTTTCCTTTCTTCAGCTCTGCTACAGCGCTAACAGTGTGCAACACTAGCTAACGTCAGCTCTATGATACTACTTCATATTTATACAGATATAATGTTACACAATATGTAGCTGTCTATATGTATAAACAATAACATTGCTGCCGTATTTATGCCTGATTTAGATGACGTTATTTTGAGTGTTGATGGAGCAGCTACAATGTTAGCATAGCCCTGATCGATCTGAATTCCATTCAGAAAACAAGCATTTTAAAAGTTGTTTGTTTGTCGTCTTGCAGACAGACCTGACAAAGCATGAATTCAGACTTTTTACAATCGGCGTCATGATGTAGTTATTTCGGCATCCTTTTGATCCATTTATTGCAATTAAATCACAGCAAGATCTGTTTATTTTGGGATCATACCGCTGTAGTAAGTGGAGTCAGGCAACACATCTTAGCTCTGCTGATGTTGCTGAGCCTCTCAGTGAAAGCTAGGCAAACAGCGATAAGCTGGCTAGCAAGCTATCAACATGATGCCTGTCAATCACGTTCAGTCTTGTGTGTGTCACGTCACTGTTTTGGCCGATGCTGGCTCGCGCCTACGGAGCACGAGCAACAGGATGCTGACTGCAGTTGACTTAACAGCCACAGGTGTCATTGCTAACAAGCATTTTCTGAATGTTACATACAGGACCTTTAATAAGTTAGTTATACCGGTTTAACTGCTCCTGTATGATTTTCTGTGGGCGCTCTTTTATCTCAGGTGGTCGTCCCACCTCTCCCAGGAAAAGCTCTCATCCGGCAGCTTCCGTTTCGAGGGGATGATGGGATATTTGATGACTCTTTCATCGAGGAGCGGAGACAGGGTCTGGAGCAGTTTCTCAACAAGTAAGCCTTTCCGCATCTTCACAGTCTTCCACTACTTTGCTGTGAGGTTAAAACAATTCATTCTTTACAATTTCTGTCTTTGTAGTCGCAGTCGTTTGCAGCTTCTGCCTTAGCGAGGTTTTATTTTAACTCTTAAGAACAATGAAACACATTGTGCAATAAGTAGATTCAACTTTTTCACTTCTCTTCATATTGTTAACAAACTGAACCTGTGGAGACAGACGGGTCTTTTCCTCACTATCCTTCTTAATTCTCTTTTATAATTACCTCGCAAAGGACAAGAACAACCAAAGAGGACTCAAGTGCGCACCCCCACAACATAATTTTTCCCACATTTGTTTTATTGTTGATGTGTAATTTATGATAATTGCAGCTCAAATTACAGCGCGTGGTTCCGTGGGATGGTGTGTGCACCTCTGCTTATTTTTGATCCAGCATGTCCCCATTTTCAGCTGCGGAACAATAAAAGTTACAGTGTGATTGTAATTATTTGCTTTGATTGCAGACTTGGCCATTATCTTTGTTTCATGTGCAAATGCATCAATGTTTCCTGTTGGAATATTAAGTGCGCAAAGACAGTTGAGAAAATTAAAATCCATAAATATGTTTTTTAAAGAAGATGAGAATGTGTTAGTAATTAAGATTTTTTCCTCCCTTGCTTCCTATGAATGAAATACTGCTGTTGATCATATCATTGTTCAGACTTAATACTGGCCGATGTGGCTGGCAGCATTGTTTAATCTGTGATTGAGAGCATTGTGAAGGGGAAATCTTTTGGAACGGTAAACATGATTGTCGCTGTGAAACAAGTGAGAAGGAGGAGAGGAGATAACCATCACTTTTTGATGAGGCTAGTCAAACATAATTCGTGCTTCAGGTAAAAAAAGAAGGACTCACATCCCCACTTCAAAAAGCAAGCAAGGCCTTGAGATTTTAACATGCTTCTGCTGCAACTTGTCCTCAGTGTCAGCATTTTTGAAAAACCTATTAAACAGGGTTTTTTGGAGGGCCAAGCCTGATCTCTCCAGCGATTGCCCTGGTAGTTGACCTGTGAGTGCCTCCCCGGGGCGGCTTAATTTGTCCAAAACATTTCCCGTTAAGAGGTTAAGATGCATGCATACGTACAATGTCACCATGTTGATCTGGCCCGAAATGTTTTAGGGTCTCAGGTGCACTTGCTCATTCTCGTTAAGCTCCTTTGCGTCATCTGAAGGGACATTCAAGGAAAGCCTGATGTCAAAGTGGCTTTATCAGAGGAAAACACTGTCCCAAACATGCAGTATATTCTGGATGTAGTGATAACACACAGCTGTAATGAAGGTGATATAAAGTACAGATTAATTAAAGGAAATCATACCAGGATATAAAGATAAATGTTTGGGAAAAACACATTCACCAAAACCCCAAGACAAAAACTGATGTACCTTAACTCCTGTCCTTTTAATAGAACTTCCTCAGTCGTCAAAACACCAGGAGAGACATGTCATCTTTGCTAATTTACCGGTTGTTGAAGCTCTTACAGGAGGCTCTTGTGTATCTTTTATTCTGGGTTGAGTTCTAATTGACACTTCTTTCTTTTTTATGGCTCGGAGGTGAGAGGAAAAAAATCATTATTATTATTATTAGTACTACTATAATATAATGAGAGCTTGTGACCTCAACCACACATATGCATCCATTAACCAACGTGTAAGAGTTATATTAAATGCACAGTAATGATGTGGCTGATAGTCATCGCTGTGTGGAATCTACAGTCCTCTCTGTACTGCTGGTCAGTATATATGGTCAAAGTTTTCAATATATCAGTTTTATCTTAATCACCATTAACTATATTTATTAATGGCATATTGATTACTGATTATTGTCAGTTTTTGATTGTTAAAAGCTACAGTTTCAGGATAAAATGAATACCATGTAATCGCAACGTCACCTGTCCAACCGGAGACCTTTTTCTCCCCACATTTCCTGTCTATAGCTGTGTCCCAAATCACACTAACTCTAAGCAGGCTTTGGTCTGTGGTGTCTTCATACTGGAAAAGTGACAAAATAAAGTATAATCAAAACAACAAGTATGCATACTAATAAAAACATACTTTTTTCCACTTAGCAGTTTGTGCCTTTTTATTATAGAGACAGTAGAGCGATGACAGGAAGTGAGAGGTGATGACATGTGACAAAGGTCTCCAGCTGGACTCTCACAGGGGACGTTGCAGTTCATGGTGGGCGCTTTAAACCCCTAGGCTAACAGGATGCTGCAAACCCTTTATTAGAGTATACTGTCAATGGACACTGTTGGATGGAGAAAGCTAATTGTAGATGTTGGTGAGACGACTCCGGGAACACCTCCGAAAATAGAAATAACTAATATCTAATTTTTTGGAAACATTAGTGGCATTTTAGAGTCACAGATTGATTTCCTGTTAATATAAAACACTGTAACGATAAGTATAAAGTACATACTGTAAACAATTAGTATGGAATTGGGACGCATTGCATATCTACACTGGCAGCTGTCAAATAAAGGCAAAAATGCCAAAAATACAAAACTTATCTTCAGAATAGGCTACAGGATTAAAGAGTAACGTGTTTTACATCATTTTTGTTTTGCATGACAGGACGACACTGGGCATAAATTAAGAATTTGCATCAGAGCAACATGTTGTGCAGTTAGGTGTATTTATAGTGTCATGCAGGATTGAAACATTGGAAGATGTTTGAGATGGTTGTTTAATTGTGCAGCCTTTGGTTAGCAAATCAGTGAAATGAAGCTTCAGACATTAAGGAGATAAATATCGAGCCTTAAACATGAAGGGTGTTACTTTTGTTTCTACTGCTTTTCATTTCTTTTGTCTCTTTTTTTTTTT
>NTHP01000019.1:1003937-1044941 GCA_003416845.1 Oplegnathus fasciatus | reverse complement strand
TTTTTTGTCTTCAGTATTTAAACACACTGGCAGAGGTGGCAACTCTTATATGCTCACACTTAAACACTGAAAATGTTAATTGACCTCTTGCCTCACTTCCAGCGCATTGCAGGTGATTCCCTAAACTTCATGCTAAATCTTTCCCAGATTTCTCACCTTATAGTCCAGTGCTCCCGTCAGTCTCTGCCCGTTCTGTCCTTGTGTCCAAGGGTACACTCATGTCTCTGTTCTCTGTCATCAAGCCTTGTCTTTTGCTCTTGTGTGTTCCAGAGTGGCAGGTCACCCTCTAGCTCAGAACGAACGATGCCTGCACATGTTTCTACAGGACGAGTCTGTGGACAAGAGCTACACCCCGTCCAAGATCAGACAAGCCTGAAAGAAAACAGTGGCTCTGCTTGGCCTGGTCTGGCTTGGCCCTGCTCAGCCCAGCTTTGCCCGACAACCCAAAGCTCTCTTCACTGCTCCAGGTTTCTCTCAGACAATAAACATTTTAATGACAACTTCCCCCTCCCCCGCGCCCCCCCCCAAAGTAAAATTGTTCACTGCCTCTTTTAGTTTAATTAGTGACCCTGATCGGTGTTTGTTTTCACCTTCTAATTGGAGTTAAGAATGTTCGACACATAACTGTGGTTGACAGTAATTTATAGTAATTTCTCTATATGTCTGGAAATGCCACTAACATGGATATATTATGTATTTATCATTTAGCTATGTCTTGAATATATTCATTTATATAGTAACATTGAATGAGCGTTCTATGTATGCAAAGCTCTCGTAAAGACCCACAGCGTTTCTCATCATATATATCCAATACTGGCATGTTGCTCACCATAACTAGCAACTAAACACACACACACACACATGCGCACATATATTTGATGGGCCTTTACTTTCAAATCACACTTAGTTGATCCTGTCTTCAAAAGGAAGCATGTGTGTGTATATCAACCAGCACCTGCCCAGTTATCACAATGATTTTCTAGCAAGAAAGAAGTAATTTACACAGAGGGAACTGCAGTATTTCTACTGGCTATATGCATTTTGAGATTTGTATACTGCTGTGCCATTTTTGTTTATTTTGAAGATTTTCCAATAAAATAGGTGAAATGTCTCCACGCATAATTACATCTGTTGATTTGGACTCTTGACCTGTCTTAACACTCCCACATTGGATAGTCAACTGCTGCAAGCTGCCACAACCATCACAGCTATCCTAAATGTATTATTACATTTATTATTCAATAAATACATAATCTGTCATCTTTGTTACAAAAATGTTTAGGCCTATGGCCAATCAAAGAGTTTATTAACACAGTCCTGAGTTTGTATTTAGAAGAGCGTGGGCTACTTCTGAAATCTGTGTCACTTTATAACAAGGGTGCAAAACACATGCTTAAGTAATGCATAACTAATGTGTGACTTGCGAGCATTTAATGCAGGATGATGATCAAATCACTAAGAGTTAATGTCATTAGTTAACGCTGAATGGATCAATGTCAGTGTTAATTCACAGTCAGTTCATACTTTAATTTATATGCGACCAAATGACCTTGAATCCTGTTACACAGAAAATGGCATTTCAGACCCATGCGTTTGATTAACCCCTCAGCACCTCTTTATACGCACACTTTTAGTGAATTTACATTAACTAATAAATTGCAAACTAGTATCATGACATGACTTTATTTAAAGGGACACATGTCAGAAATGGTGATGTCATGTCATAAACAATGTGTCTTATTTACTCTCAGTAGTCACTTCATTTGGTCGGCCTGTGGCCATTCTGTTAACTTAAACATGTCTCTCCATTATAATAATTGTTTTTCAAACTTGTGTGCCACCCCGAAGACAAGCAGCACTGTGTAAATGTTTGCATCTGACTACCAGCTTCATATTTCTGTAACAACAGGTGCTGTCAAATGCATGGATCTGAAAGGCCTTTTTTTTTTTTAATGTTATTGGATTCCAGCTAATTTGGTGGCATATGTATCAACTAATTTTAAATGAACAATCATTAATTAATGATCCATAAAACGATAACAAATCACAAACTCATAGTGACTTGATCATTTCTTAACAGGAACTCACGATATATATCCCACATTAAATCATCATGAGTCATATATTAGTTATTAATTACTTCAGCATGTGTTTTCTGCCCATATTTTAAAGTGTTTCTGGGAAATCTTTCGAAATCGAACTCAACATTGATAACAAAATCCGATCTGAGAAGAGCATCACCATTATTTGCAATGATGTGTGGTATAAACAAGTTTCCAAACTGCAGCTGGTAGTTTTAAATCTAGATTATTTGAAAAGTTTAATTCAGTGTCTTTTTATTCTCTTGGTTACAACTCTAAATAGTTATAACTCCAAATATTTACAACAGAATAAAAACGTCACAGCCCACAAAAAACATTTCCAAGTGCTGAATATTATTTTATCCAGTGTTAGTGTCTAACTTCACAAAGTCGACCTAAGCATCTTTAATGCCGCGCCTCAAACGGGACACACCAACACAAACAGGACAGTAACCACTTAAATACAAACACCATCTCCAGATGAATGTAGTTTTACAGTCGGGAGGCAATGCAAGCATATCCTTTAAAAGTCTTTCCCCCCCTAATTCTTCATAGAGTTGGCACCTCTTCTTCTTCGTTGCCCCGTGCGTTTGGTTTCAGCACCGGATCGAGGGACAGAGATTCACATCCCCCCATTACGCATGCGCCATCTTTTTTTGTTTTTGTTTTTTTGGTTTCCTCCATTGGGATTGAACACAGCAATAAAAGACTGAATTGGTCGTCAAGCTCATTGGTCTCACAGACACTCGAAAAAACTTCTTAATATATAACATTTCTTTGTCAGACATAACTCGGGAGGTGCTCTCTAGAGTCTGTAGATATGAAAACACGGTCGGCTGTCCAGAGATTGCAGTTGTTCAGCATCACACAGGTAATTCTATAATGAAAGTTACATGCTAATCCTTAACTAGAGCAACTGTTAACAGGCTACTTGGTGAATTCCGGCTGTGTTGCAGTCTTTGTTTCAATGGAGCCTCGGCCTAAATGGGCTATTTTAAGACAGCATAAGAGATTCTGTGTAACCCATGTTGTTACACCTGCTATGATTTGACATTCTGTCGACCGCTGGGTGGGTCTCTGGGCCTTCAGCTCGAGTCTTTTCCAATGCGCCTGGATGGACAGGTGGTGGAGAATTTTATATATCGCTGGACTTGTACATGTCGGAGAGGAGCCTGGTGATGGGAACGTTCCCGATGGTCTTCTTGAAGAACACCTCCTCTATGGTGGACGGGCCGACCGAGCGGAGCGCCGGCAGGAGCAGGAGCAGCTTCCCGAAGCGGCAGGGCTGAGTCGGGTACCTGAAACACATCACCGGGGGAGGGGGTCAAAAAGGGCCTCTCTCTCTCTCTTTCCTACGCGCAGACTGTCTGACGCAGTCTGTCCAATTAACGCACACCTGTGACAAATAGCTGCTAATTAAAAACGAGGTTCAACTGTCGCACCTGTGCACAATTACAGGAGACCACAATAGCTTATTGCCTCATCAACTTTATAATAAATCTGCTAATGGTTACCTGCAGGAGACGGTGCGACATGGGCGTGAAGCACGCGCGAGCTCCAGACAGATGGACTGAGTTGAATCTTACCTGGTGTGTATGTAGCTGTTGAGCGTGAGCTGCGCCTCGTCTTGCAGCGCAGCGATGGCGCTGGCGTTGCGGAAACTTCTTAACTCGGTGCTGCCATGCGAAGGAACTGTGAGACAGAGGCAGGATTGCAACTATTAAAAAAAGGTGGTGTAATACATAAATAATGACACACTACAGCTTTTGCTTTTATTCCCCTTCCCTCCCCAGATTTAGTATTAAAGAAGCTTCAGTTTGCTCGAGGGCACTTTAGTAGAAATAATCCAGGAGTTACCCAGCGAGATAATAAAGCAGTACTCACCGGCTTTGAATGTCACAATGCATTTCAAACAGGCGAACTCTGTTGCGTCAAGGCGCATCTGTCTGAATCTGGTGACCACCTCTTGAAGTGCCTGTATCTCAGACATGATCTTATTCATCCGCTGAGACTCTGTGTTTTCAGTGTTCATCCCTGTGAAGAAACATGGAGGGAAAAGTCATTATGCAGGATAAACCCTACAGCAGTGTGCAGTCACATTCACAGCTGCAGCTCGTGAGGCCTGTCGGTGGCCTGTATTCAGATAAGCTCTCTCGTGCCTTGTACATACCAGAAACGGCAAGAAGAGTAGTGGAGTCCACAGGAATGGCCCACTGCGCGATGCCCAGAACAAATAATTCCCTCCAAGCGTCCTCCAACAGGATCAGCTGCAAAGAGGAATTGTTTCAGTGTTAATGTGCACCACAATGAAGCTTTATTGCATTTTAAGCCTTTTCTTATTAAACTCATCAGTTAAACATCAGTTATGGACCAAATTAACTCCTGACAGCTTCCCCGACTGCTGTTAATGATAATATTTGGACTCCCTTGTTTAAAGCTTCTCCCTCAGCCCATCAAGCCAAAGCGTACCTGGTCAGATAAGGGCAGGGTGGAGAATGCGGGAACACTTTTTGCCCACTTGATGCTCATGAAGAGGAGGCGCGCCGCTGACTCACACACAGACTCCGTCGCCACCTCGTAGAGGTACATGGGGGTGCCGCTGACTTCATGGGGATACTGGAGGAAGTGAAGTAGATCATCATCAGCATCATGTATCAGTTTGTGTGTTATAATGAAACACAGTTCAGAGAGTGGCGAACAACAGAGGTCAAATTCCAAGCCCCAGCACCTGGTTTTATAATTATTAGTGTTGCTTGTGGAGGATTTACAGTGAGAAATCTAATAGGCGGATTTGTGGCTCTTACAGGCTGCTAAATCTGGACAAGAATTTCAACTTCTAACCCTTATGAAAAAAAAAGCTGTAATCCTATAATAACATTTGGGAAGGCTGTAATACAAATATCCACAGAATATCATACACTATTAAAGAAACTGTATCTAGGCTTTGAAAATGACATTAAATGATATAAATGTTCAGTAAAAACCTTAAAGAAAGCACAGTATATAGGTTGATCAGTGCATGGGGGAAAACTAAAAGCCCAATAGAACTTGTAGCTATTAAATCCTGTGAGGAAAAGAAATCATTAAAAAATAATTGTTTAAAAGA
Organism: Oplegnathus fasciatus; assembly: GCA_003416845.1. Taxonomy (NCBI): domain Eukaryota; kingdom Metazoa; phylum Chordata; class Actinopteri; order Centrarchiformes; family Oplegnathidae; genus Oplegnathus; species Oplegnathus fasciatus. Next base: position 1,039,754 of record NTHP01000019.1, on the reverse strand, counting down.
CATCCCAAAATATACCTTCGGGGTGGGCTGTGCCAGACCCACGATGGCCTGCCTCTCCGGTGTGGTGGCTACTGCGCTCATCTCCAGGTTGTGAGGCTCCAGTTGCGTGACCGTGGTGAAGAAGGGAGGGCCGGGCAGAGAGGATCCCGGGAAATGGGTCGACGATCCGTTCACCTCCTTGTGGCCCCGGAAATATAGGGCGACCTGTTTACGGATGGTGGACGTCCGGGGCCCCCTCTCGTGTTGAACGGCTGTGAAACCGGACAGCAGGGACACAGAGTGAAGGAATGACCTCTGCAGGAGTGAATCACTTATTTATCTCATTTGTTTCACAGTGACAACAATTATCCGTTTATTTTATTGAACTGAACTATTCCTAAAAGTAAGGACTCAAAGTGCACATTTTGTTTGTGTGAAAGAAAAATAATTATCTGTAATGAGCTGTAATCTATTAACCCACAGAGTATAAATAATGTCCCCTTAAAATAAGTAAAGAGGACGTAATTATCAACCTGGTACTTCTTTTGAACCTCGATTAACACTTTTCCATCCCAGTTGCCCACCTCAAACGCCACTGCATGGCGTGTCTATGGCCAAAGTGATGATTCAATTAAACCCATTTACCGTCTTTATTCATGTTCACTTCCAGACACTTTTTCAAACGGCACGCTCGGCACTGGTTTCTGTGAGTTTTGTCGACGGGACATCCGCCCTGTACAGAGAGAGAGAGACAGAGAGACAGAGAGACAGAGAGTTACAGCCTCCGGTTGAATTTCTCTCATCTTGCACGATAGAAGGCTTCTTGCTATTATCTTCCTGGGAAGCCAATCTGCAGGTGAAAGATCGCGCTATTATCGTGCAGTTATCGACCTGCTCCCCTGCGGCTCCAGTGCGGCCTCATCCCGGAGGATAAGTACTCCATCCCGCCCTCTGCTGCCTAAATCCTCGCCTTCGAGTCATCACATTAGATTGGATTACACCTGGTATATTATAGCAGCGCGGTGTTTAGCCCAATACTTAATGGTAGAGGCATGACACAATTAGGCTCATCAATGGAGACTTAACACAGCGCCAGAGGGGAAAAGCAAATAGAATCTGCGCGTAAAATGCGCACTCCGTGCGTAAAGCTGGTAATGGTTTTTGGATGAGGGCCAGGGACGTCGTGTCACTTCTTCTTAAAACACAAATCTCTCCTGGGACAAGTGCAGTAACTGTAGCTTACTGATGAGATATTATTGAGTGAACGTGACAGATTATTAGCCGCAAATCCCTGAATGGATACCCTTCCCGTTAAATTTCCTGGGATTGCTTGTATCTCCAACTTGCTTGATTCTCCACAAAAATTATGCAAAAACAACATGATCAGAAATGTACTAACTTATAGAGGCTGCACCTTTGCCACAGCCGAGTCAGGCCTGTGTACAGAGGAGGATAAAAGGAGCCTGTAGGACTTAAAAGAGGATAAATAAGAAATAAGGAGGAGGCCTCACCTGAGAGCCGGATTTACAGACGTAGGTCCTGTTTCTGCGGATGCTCCTCTTGAAGAATCCCGAGCAGCCGTCACAGGCGTAAACACCATAGTGTTTCCCCGAGCTGCGGTCGCCGCACACTTTGCACGGGATGTCCAGAATCCGACCTGAGAAAGGCCCAGATTTCAATTAGATACCATTCACTGAATCATCTCGCACCGGGAGGCTCAAATTTAAATCAATAAAATGTCACGACAAATTGTGACTGTTGCTTATCATGAATATTAAAGATCAACTGCGAGAACAACTTCCAAAGTTGACACAAAACTCGAGAGAATCGTTGCTTTACTGCGTTTTTCCGAGTTTTGCGGTTTATTTGTGTAATTCAGTGAAGTTAGTTTCAGGTTCGATGCTTGACTTGGCACTGTGGACATACAGTAAACGCCAAAAATGAACTCGTTTTAGACGTTTTACACTGTGGAGCTTTGGACAAATCGTCCTACAAATTACTTGTTTTTGTCCGACAACCCCACAAAACACACACACACACACACACACACACACATACACACACTGGACAGCGCATCGCGCCTCGTCGGACCATGGGAATTCACGGCGCACATTTCAAGAATAAAGTCCGGTGGGAAGCGTCATATCTGAGCTCTCTAAGACAATGGCCTGAGGGCGCACAATGGAGACATTAGGGGAAAGTGTTAACTTAATGATTTTCCCCCATTGAACCTCGTCTGACTGCCTGGATCTCGACAAGCTGCCAACTCCCCTTCATAATGGGACTCGACAGCTGCTTTATCCCGCAGGTCTATAGGCCCCAGGATTAGGGAGTGACACTGCACCATGAGAATAATGCGCACCAACTCGTTTCACCAACTCAAATGAAGTGTATGTAAATCGACCCCGGTGTAGATGAAAAAATTTGATTTTTTTTGGTGAAGATTTTGTATTCAAATCTATAGAAGTATATTTGTATGCATATGAGGGAGTCTTTTTTTTTATTCTGGAGGGAAAAGCCGTCTATGTAATTACACTGACGTTTTGCCACCTGCTCATTGATTCACCAGTGACCCGTCAAAAAGGGTAGCATGGGAATAACCACTCAGCAGCAAAAACAATGACTTCAGGAGAGAGTTATAGGGCCTCAATTGCCAGATTATTAAGAATCAGAAGGCCATGTAGACTATTTAACTAGTGGTCACAGCCGTGTAATTGCAATAAGATAGAGAGAGCTAACTTTTTATGTAGCATTTATGTCTGCTGAGAGTTTCTGGATAAGAGTTGGCCTGTTGGAAGTCATCTTCTCATCAGTAAGTAATTTAAAAAAATTCAGCCTGCTGTATAATAAATTATATGTCCATTTGTAGTTATCAATAGGCCAGGTAGAATGTAGATTTTATTTCACTAATAATAAAAATGTTGACTCTACTCATTGGAGTCGCTTACTGATTAACAGATATTTAATAAACTAAAGTTAAGCAAGTCAAGTTCATTTGCGCACTCCCAAAAATAACCGTTTTAAGCGCACTTAAATTAAAGATGAACGAAAAGTGCGCAAAAAAAATTCAACGAGATGAGCTCAAGCAAATATAAAACTGTAGATTGCTGAGAGTCAATTAAATAAAATGACGCACTATTTTGTTGTGAAGGGGGGAAATGTATTTAACTTCCCGCTGTGGGGGTCCAATTCGTCTCCATTGTGTGCAGTAATTGCTTGAAGATATATGGCATATTCTATTAACGTAATCACCATCAAGGCGCAAACCTGCTAAAAGAACTGGAAATTAAGATTTACTGAGTGCAGGAAACGTCTCCACTGACCACCCATAATGTGGGTCTGAACTTGAATGACAGTTGCTGTAATGTTGTGGTGTGCCGTTGTTTTACTCTAATTTAAAACATATCGATCATCTACAGCTATTTGAATACATTTGAGTACCTGAGGTTAAAACATACCAGGAGCAAACAGTTTGACATGAATAAATTATTTGGAAATAGTTAACGAGAATGAAAGAAACACACTGGCGAATGTAAATTTAACAGAAATGTCCTGTCTTTTGAAACAGAACAATAACCTATTTTAGGCCTGTATTATAGCCTAAGTGTGATTTAATTTGAATTCATTATGAGGCCTAACAGATAGTTGCAAAGGTTAAGAAAAAAAGACACTCATTCCAATTTATTCTAAAATCTTAAGCCACAAGAAAATGTCCTGTAACACCAGAAAAATGCTTAATTCAATTTAAAATCATTGAATACATTCATGATTAAGTAGCCTATATGAATAAAAGATTTTAACAGTAGGAGGCTACAGAAACGCGCGCACGCAGACACTTAAGGGCAGATAAGCACTATTTTTAATTTTTTCTAAAAGAGCAGCACAGTAAGAGAAGAATCTCTCACACGAGCTTTAAAATCTTATTATCAGTAATGAAATATGTCGCATTATTGCTCTTTTAAAGACGCTGCTGAAAATGAAATCACAGGCAACAAGTGGCATCAAGTGGGACGCGAGAGCCTGGATCCACATTATTATTATTACTTCATTATTTTTATTTCTTTACCTCTCAACTTTACAATAAAATATATTTCTCAACAGATGTCTTTCCAGTCAGGCTGAGGGCGCTTTAATTATCAGACATGGGCACAAGTTTACGCAGCGAACTGTGTGTGTGTGCTCGGGAAAAGAAAGACGCAGCTACTCCCCACGGTTCACTACTCACATTTCTGCAAGAGCACGAGGAATGAACTGACTTAATTATTGTAGTGAAGCTCTGCTGACGTGAGAAATATCAAGTCGTTTAAGTAACCGTTCGTTTTTCACTCTCCATGCCGGAGAAAGGCCCCTTATAGACTCCTTACTCTAACACACCGGGCTACTCAATATTCTCCAGAAGCGCCAGGGGAGAGAAAAGCGAAACTTACTTGATTTGACATTCAGAATATCCAGACAGCCACTTGTTGAGCCGGCGGGTTTGCTCATCGTGGATACTCGACTTAATAATAAAGTTCAGAATGAAAAAATGTCCTCTTTCTTCTTATTCTTGCTGACAAGAGCAGTAAAATTGGTGAAACCGCAGCACTTTCCTTGGAGTCTTTACCAGCAGCGAGGAGATCGGCGAGTCAAAGTCCTGAGTTGCCCAACTTGACAGAGAGTAGATCTCCAAAATTAACACAGAGGATTGGACATTGTATCAGACAATCTTCGCCTCCGACATGCAGGGTCCCTGTACGGGGGGAGAACCGGACTGCAGCCCCGGGACAGCGACCGGTTAACAGCGACAGCAGCAGCCCTCCAGCCGGTGCATAAAGTTGGAGTTGGAAAAACGCTGCCTGGAGCGCATCCGACGGTGGGAAGCCAACCCGGTGGGAAAAAAGGAAAAAATATCAATTTTCTGATATTCTGACAGGCGAACGCTCGTTAAAACCAGGACACGATGTGACTTTGTGGTGCGAGTTCCTCAAATAAGCCTTGGTAATATTTATGAGAAGTGTCAGGGGGAGGCTGGAGGGTGGAGATCTCCACTTCCTTCATCCACTTGGCTTTCTACTCCAAACTCCAGCCTGACGTCACTGGCGTGTGAGGGAGTGTGTGCGTGTGTTTGTGTGTGTGTGTGTGTGTGTGTGTGTTTGTGTGACTGATCGTGTGAATGTGTGTGCAAGTGATGTGAAGTGCCTTGCTCATGGATCAAGAGGCATTGCAGCCAAAAAAGAAACACGTGTTGCATGCATGTTTTCTGCAGCATTTACAGTAGTTTTAGCTCTAGATTCATTTATTCAGGCGATTTATTTATTGTATTTTATTTTTTATTTATTTAGGATTTTTCCTCACAATAACCAACTAAAAAATACTTCTCATGATAAACCTTACCAAAATACACAATTCAAAATATCGCTTCACATATAAGAAATTTAAAAAATGCAACAAAATCTCTCCATGCAGCTGAATTTAAGACGGTGCAGTCATGATGACTGTAAACATGCTGAGGTATGTTGTTAGACCATGAGGTTACTATATGGGGGAGGGGGGGGTGTCATGCTCCTGATTTCCTACACACACAAGCACAAAAACAATTGTGTCTGGTTACACATGCAGTCCTTACATTCAAGGATAAGTGCTTGGGGCCCAGTGTAGACACTGATCAGTCAGAGCAACTGTCAAACAGCTGAGCTGGAAGTTGTCCTGGTTTTCTTACCGCCACATTAATGATGTGTTAAATATGATCACATACTTGTGCATTCAGACTTACTGTAATAAGGTTGTTGCACATAAGTTAGTTGTCTTTCCTTGTTTAATAGCTTATTGATCACAGTGTTTCATCCTGTTGCAGGTTTGGCTCATTTACCAGTGCCCATTCATTGCCATCGATTGATTAATGCGGTCATTGTGCAGTTGGAGCTCGTTAGTTGGACAGTAATATACAGTAATACAAACAGAGTATTGGCACCCTGTACTGTGAGGCGAAAACAAGGCTCCTGGAATGTGATAAAATGATAAATAAAAAGATGTGGACTTTCACTGTAGTTAATAAAAACAATCGATAGAGAGAAAAAGTGAAACTTGCATTGTAAACATTACAGCTTATAACGAAGCGCATTAGATACATAACATATATGAATAAACAGATGTAAATATCTACCTTTGAAAGTGCTGATAACAACAACAACAACAATAATAACTTTTCACTTCGCTCTCAGCGCAGCTTCGTTTATTGTTTTCTTTTTTTGTACGCAGATTCATACAAACATCACCATCACCATATTTAAATCTGTTTAAACTTTATTACTTTACTCTTTATTATTGTTCTCCTGCATTTACTGTAGACCTGCACTGTTGTTTTTCCTCACACTCTTCACACTTTTACTACAAACAGATAATAAAAGTGTACAATTAATCACATCCTGTCCAGTAAATTCACTTTAATAATAAACATTAATAATAATAATAATAATAATTATTATCATTATTATAATGATTCGATACGATATTTATTTAACTCTGTGGTGCCCCAGTGTCTTCCAATTAATCAATTACTTTATTAAGCCTCTTTAACTGGAGGGTAAACTGGGTTAAGGTTCCTCCCATCGCCCCCCGCAGTTAGTGATCGGGTTTTGGACACCGGTGCGCAAACCGTGCCCGGTTGTCCGGAGGGTCGGGGTCGGGCTGCAGATCCCGCTCACTGACACCCTGACCTTGACAGCTTGCTGCGCTTTCGCCGGGTAACTCCAGAAATCCATATTCTGTTTTTAATTGTGTTCATTCCCACGGTACACTGGGGGCCATATGGACTCACAAAGTGTCGATTTAAGCGGACAGGGGCGAGGCGGAGAGGCGTAGTTAATTGCAATCAGCCATTGTTGTGTCTTTCAACCTGCCCTTTAGCTGAACAGCCAAAGCTGGAGACTAACAAGCCCGAGGAGAAATCACCATAATATTCCTTTGATTTTCCTGCAGGGACACAGAAAGCCGCAGCTCCTCAGTAGGAAGTTTAAAGCCACATATTGTGGGTTTTTTTAAAATCTCACAATAAAGGCAACAATACACCTTTATTATAGAGGCCATTTTCCTTATTTCTCCTGTTTTTTTTTAAAGGATTACATTATTCTTTGTCACATGTAACGACCAGGTGTTTTATTGGTGATTCATTGACGAAATGAAACTGCAGAATTAACGTTTCTACTGGAAATCAAGTTGCCATCCTCACAGATCAATAACATTTTCAGTTATTTCTAAGTGTGCGCGCGTGTGTGTATGTGTGCGCGTGTGTGTGTGCGCATGTGTGTGGGTGGCTGCCGGGGTGGGTGAATGGTGAATGTGTGACATAATCTCCTTAACTCGTCCTAATCCTCGTCATTCACTGATAGCCTTTACACAAATATAACCAACATCATGGTTGCCGGGGTTGCCTTCTTTCACTTTTTTTTGTATTAGTGACTCTCTTCTCCTCCAACAGTCAATGAAATGACGTTAACAAAGGGGGCCAGTGGATTGTGTATCTGTTTTTTTTTTTGGGGGGGGGAGCCCAGCTTCAGTATGCGGATACTTGACATACTAGAGGATAGACTTAAACAACGAGGAACGAGTGAGACTCCAAGAGAAGTCACTGCAAAACAATGCAGAGAGATTATACGTGTGTTCTGAACGTGTTGGCATCATTTCTGATGTTTGAACGATGAGAAAACACCTGTAAAACACAAGTCAGGTGTAAATAGGATGTTTCCGAAGGTGTACTCGGTTTACACACCTGTTGATTTTTGTTTTTTTCCAGCTCAGGCTGACATTTTAATGATGTGAAAATTATACTAACAACAGCACTCCTTCAATACAGGATTTAAAGATGATAAAAAGTAACTGTTTTTGCTGTTTACAGTATATTTCTGGTGATTTAGACAATCCCCGACAGGAGGCCATAGTTTAACCATCTTTTTACGCGCTGCTATCACTGCGCAGGCCCCTAACCGACCAGGCGTAAAGCAATTGGCTTTAGGGAGAAGTCACAAAGCTCCAGAGTGCAAATAATGAGGAGAATTCAAGCTGCCCAAAGAGCCACGCAGCCGTGCATCCTTTAAAACTGACCGGGGAGATCATCTGCTGGTGTTTAGATCATCAGGTGGTCGTTCAACTCTCCTCATGGCAGGTATCAGTCAGAAAATGTGATTTAACGTCGTAAAAGGCTTGTTCAGCAAAGCTGCAAAACCCCTTCTGGATCTCATTTACACGTGACTGTCTTAAATATGATTAAACTTTCAAAATAAGAGGAAAAATGTGCAGCCTGATTTCAGCACCACGGACAGTTCTACAACAGGAGTCACTAAATAGATGCAGGTTACCTGTCCGCGTGCTTGTTCCACATTTAAAGGGGCCTAAACTTCTTCATTTATAAATAATCAAAGATATTCAATTAAGGCACAGTTCGGTTTTGTTTTAGTAAGTTGAAATGTGAAGTAATTGTATTTTATTAAATCCATCTTTATTCTGCAGTCAGTAGGTGTGATCTTGACTGAGTCTCCTAATCCAGTAATTACTCTGATCCTGACAATGAGGCACGCGGTGATTTCAGCCAATCAGGATCCAGTATTGTGACTGTTCTCCCATGAGGCCTATTAAGCATTTAACTTTAGAAACATCAAATAATCTAAGATGGAAAGGCTTCTTACCCTCCTGGCAATTTAATGATATTGAGACAAACAGGCTTTCAAATGGAAACTGAAATCTGAACACCAGTACTGACTTTTTAAATGCTTTTTAATTGTCTTATTGTTTGTTTTATTGTATGTAGCCAGGACTCTATGGACAGCAGTGTTGACTGGGTGGACCCTTGTGAAATAAAGTAAACTGAGTTGAACTGAATCCAATAAGACAGAGAAAAACTGATCAATGTGTGTTTATTTTGCATTTACCTACATGCCACTGAGTCTGTTTTATCTTGTGCAGCTTCCTCCTGGTAGAGAAGGACAAATGTTGTAGCATTTTTGTTAATATTTTCTTAATCTTTACACCCAGGATTTAGTGAATAAAGTTGCTCCCTATTTCACCCGACATGATAACAAACCCATGTTAAGACCCCAACGAGGTACCTCATAAAAGACAACATTATCATCACGTATAAACATTGTAACTGTAATCTATCAAAGGAGTTTTTCATGGATCTGAGCAGCTGATAACAGTACGTGTTTCTCTTGGTCTTTATTTCAACTCAACAGGTATTTTTTTGTTGGCCAGTGGTGGAATGTAACTAAGTACTTGAGTAAGTGCAGTTCTTTACTCAAGTACTGCACTTGTACTTTATTTATTTATTTATTTCAGAAGGAAATCTTGCACCTTTTATACCACTACAATCATTTTTCAAATTATGATTTCTGCATACAAAACATACAAAGAGCTTATAAAATATGGCGCTTTGTCATAAATTAAACTACCCAACAGTTTATACAAGTACAGCTGAAGCAATTACTCAGAAAATTAATTGGCAACTCTTTTGATAATCATTTATTTTCATGCAAAAGTCCAAACATTTCATGGTTCCAGCTTCTCAAATGTGAGGATTTCATTTTAATTACTTTAATCATTCTAATTTTTTTGTAATAATTTTTTGACTATAAGCACTGTGAAGGTGTCACTTTGGGTAATGGTGACGGCATTTCTCACTATTTTCTGAACTTTTACAAACTAAACAAGCAATCGATTGATAGAGAATATAATCAGCAGATTGATCCATAATGAAAATAATCATTAATTGCAGTCCTGTACAAAATAGTTCAAAATGAGCTCCACCTCAGCCAACTACAACAGCAAAATCCTACTTTTACATTAATGTATGAGTCATAGTAATCTAATGATATAATATATAATAGTACAACAGTCACAGGGGACATTTATCTGCTTTGAGTACTTTTACTTTTAATCCTTTAAATACATTTTCCTGATTATACTTACATACTTATCTAGTTAGGTTTTGAATGCAGGACTTTTACTTATAATGGAGTATTTTTACAGTGTGATATTAGTACTTTTACTGAAGTAAAGAATCTGAGTACTTGGTCTCTCTGGCAGTGTTTGTGCCATACAGGAGTTCACTCATCACCCACTACACGTGATTCCCCAAGGTGAGATCCCAGTCCCCGTCAGGACTAACACACCAGTGACCTCATCCAGTCCCACCACCTCCTCCACCTCTGCATGCGCACATGCTAAACTCGCGCACATTTACTCACACGCCGAGGCCTCACCATGGAACAGTCCCCCCAGAAAACACAGACCCAGAACCCAAACCCAGAAACCCACAAGTCGGTGCGGTGCAGTTGGACGCTCTGACAAATCTATTTGGGGCAAATTGTCAGTGAGAAACTTCCGCTCGAACTGCCTTGGACAAAACTGGCTGTTGGGGAGAGCAAATCCCGCTGCATGAGGGTGGGGGACAATGGGGGGCGAATGTGTTGATGTGCGGCCGGTGGCTGGGGAGGGACAATGGACGGATTAGTCAGTCCTCTGGCTGACTGATTTGAGATGGCTCCTCTCAGCCTCTCACCGTGGGGAGTCCCATTGTCCCGCTTCTGATTCCCACTTCTCACAAACTCCAAACAAAAGTCAATCTCTTTCTCAAGGGAGGGGGGGAAATATCGACCCGTGTTTCAGCTGGGGAAAGTGACTCAAAAACTTATTTGCAAGAGATGGCTGACTCTCTAACTCCCCTTCCACTCTTTATGTCTTTTTTTCCCTCCCTCCTCTTTGCCTTCATCCTCCTCATTTGCAGTCTTTATTGCCCGGTGGTGGTGCTCGATAGTGGGGTGTTGAATGATCCCGGTTTTTCAGACTCGAGTGGGGCTGGGGCACCTGTTGGAGGCTTAGAGGCGGCTTTGCGGCCGGGGTCATTAATATTAAAATATACAGAGATGCCATCACGGGCTGGTCTGAAATCGGTCTGATGTCGCCCCTGGGTTCCCTCTCTGGATGGACCTCTGCTTTCAGTCACTCGTGAAGAGCCTTCTTTTCTTTTTTTCTGTCTTCTCTTTTTCTTTTTTCCCTCCCTGAAAAGACTCGTTAACAAATTATGACAGCTGAGTAGAGGGGCTTAGTCTGTTCACACTGCAAAGACAAACATGTGAGAGCCGAGGAGCCCGCGATGTGATCAATGTATCTACAGTTCATTTCATATTCAGCCTGCATGTGGAGTGTGAAAGTGGCAAGAGTTGGAAAAAAAACAGGTTTAGGTCATGCAGAGGTGATTATATGTGAAATGTATGTGAGGTAGTCAGAAAGCTTTCATTTTATACTGGTGAAATCTTTGACAAAAACAATATTTACTTTCAGGAGTCAGGTTAGAGCTTATTTTTGGAGTAAGGTGACAAATTATTAATGACATTCTTCACTGCTATTAATCTGTTTTTGTTGTATTTAGGTGTATCAATGAGGCTATTTGATTTTGGTTCAGTTTGCACTGGTGTAGTTTTGGTTTGTGACATGTTTTATGTCTTTTTTTGCATGAGTTTAGTTTGTGTGTGTGTCTGTGTGTGTAGCAGGTATTGTATAATGACAAATAAATGAACCTTGTATCTTGCGACCTTGATGGAAATAAGTCCCTTTAACATGTGATCCCTCGGATTGGTGTGTTTTTTTGTAAATCAAAAAATCAAATCAAAAAGAAAAACATGCAAATAACAGTTTCCATCTCATCCTCTCCTTCAGTCATTCACTAATAATATTTCACAACAACATTATTACAGCTTCAATAACAAGGGGTTCATCTGTAGCAGAGTCAGCATCCCCTTACGACACTGAGTTTAAGTTGACATTACACAGTGACAGATACACATGGGTGAGCTTTGTAAGAACAGTTTACAATAAAGCAAATTTAACAGCTGTAATTGCATTTTACAGTTGTTATGTTACTTTTCTGTCTGCATGCCTGTTATGACACATGATATATGATTTATGTGTGTTCAGTTTTTATAGTTTACATTAGATCTGTTAAAGTTTAGAAGATGCGGATGCTCGTTCAGATTTCTTGCTTAGAATATTAATGTTGGAGTAACTGCAAAACTCTAATCTGATATCAAAACAGAGGCGTCACGTCGTAAAGAAACAGGCAACTTATCATTAGCTACACTGATGTATTCTGGGAGATTTTAAGGACCTAAATATCTTATTTATTTAACTTTATCTGTTGTTTTAAGGGCCGCAAGCAGTTTTTAGTTAACTGATCTTTGGTCTTTAAGCTTTTTCAACTTAATGAAGAATTAAAGTTTGTAAATTATATAATATTCACAGCTGATTACACTCACTTATCATATTTACATATTAGACTTTTGGTTTGTTGCTGATTAACATGTCTGAATGATCCCAGCAGGTCGTATAAATGATCAGACACATATATTCCTTCATGTGACAATAGGACATGTTTTGATTCATATAAAAATACTTTGCTTGGAATAAAATTTTGTGTCTGATCCCCCCAAAAAAGTTTGTTTACCTCATTAAAACTTTTTAAAATTGCATCTACTCCTGCCTCATTGAAAAATCCAGAATCTATGAATATGTAAATATTTTTCATTTCAAAACATCTCATTTGAAAAGTTGTTTGTCCACTGGAGGTTTCAAGTTTCCACATCACACTTGTAGAAGTGGCACATTGGACCACGAGTGGCTCCAAACTAGTTGTTGATGTTGCAAAATCCTGCTCTATGTACACGTGTTAAACTGAGACTTAAGGTGATCACAGAGAAACTTTCCCCCCTTCAGCAGATGAATGTGAAAACAGTGTCAAACTCTGCACAGTGAGCTCAAACACTCAAGTGGAGAAACAATAAGCAAAACACATTTTTGAGTGGAGGGGGACTTTAACAGTTTGCTGCCCCGTCAGTGGCATATCACAAAGAAAGAGAGTTTCATGCAGACACACACACAGCTTCTGAGTGACTGTCTTTAAAAAGCAGCAGTGGTGTGAACAGCGGTCGCGGCCGTCAGACAGATTAACCGCAGAATGGCTGCCATCAGCTCCCTCCACAGCAGCGCTTCACCTGGAGTCACTCTGACAGTCATTCTGCTGTTTATCCTGCTCTGTTCAGCAGTCAGCCTTGCTTCTCCTGATGTTATCCTGCTGGCTCTCACGGGTCAGGTTCAGCGGTCATGGTCCGGGGTCACCATTTCCACTCGTCATTAACCCTCGGGGACCCTGCAGCACAGGAGCTGTCATCAGGAGCCTCAGACTCACCTCGTGGGTCTTAATACACCTCCCAGACACCCAGACACACAGGGGACTAGTGATTCATTGATAGAACCAGGGCATGTGACCTTCCCTGTATTCAGACTGGGGTATAATGTGTGTGATGAGCAGATCTAGGTCAATGTATGAGTGTGTGTCAGGTGACATGATGAGCATATTGATGAGCATGTGGTACTTGTGGGTGAGTGACCAACATACTTTGTGTATATAGTACCTCATATAGCACTATAGGATATGTAGTCATTTTAGTTCAACGTTTTAAATGATTTCAGTGTGAAGTGAAGAGAGATTAGGACACTAAAGTTTTCATATAATGTGCATGCAAATTCCCTCTTAAGTTGAAAACAATGGAAGAAGCTCTACTTGGATCTGATAGGCAGGTGCTTCCGATGTCTGTCAGGCAACTGGCCACAAAAAAATGGGGTGGACTCCTCCAACACATCAAGCAACACTGCTTTGTTAAAGTACAAAAGTTAAACTAAGTGTCATCTAATGCACACGTGGTAGACATGTGTGAAGGAAAATTAAATTGTGCGGAGGAAAAGGTTGGATTCATGCTCACTGTCAGCGCTGAGTTTATTAGAGGCATCACATTTTGGTGCAAAGGTTTAAAAGCTTATTATCATAGCAACATGATTACAAACAAGACCATGGCCCATTGACTGCACACTGCTCAGGGTCCGAACAATCGCTCGCACAGACGAGTGAAAAAGTGCAAGCTTCAATCACACAGTCGAGAATTGGTGATGCAACTTTTGGCTCCCTCGTTACACCTGTAACCACTCGATGAAAGAGCACAGTCTCAAAGGTGGTGTAAACATATTGTTTATACTTTTTCTTTTCCTTTTTAGCTCAGTTTCTACCATTTCTTTTTTAATGTATTTTATTTACTCATCATTTATTGCTTAAAAAGTCTGTATGTTAAATTCAATTTATTGACTGTTTATTTTCTTAAGGGACAAGAGTATAGCATGGACCAATGCCACATACCAAATCATTTGTAGTCTAAGCTAATTTGCAATGCCACTGCCTTTATACAAATATATGTTTACATTACTATTATCTTTGACACAGTGTTCATTCACTGTGTAATGAGAGAGCCAGATGTTGCTGCAGAAACTCTCACACGCGTGATTTAAGGTTGTGCTTATACAGCAGCATTCATTCACCTGTTTCCTTCTAAGGTGGGTTTCTTATTACTGATCACTTTGAGGCATTTTTTGCAAAGTGTCCTCATGTCATAAAGACTGTCATTGAATATTTTTAAAGAATGTACAGAATAATTCATTGACCACTTCATTTTTTTGCTGCCTTGAGGAAGCTACCAGGGCATCTCAAATATGTCGATTATGTAACAAACATAATAAACCAATCAGAGATTAAAAATAACATATGTGTGCATTGCTCTGAGGATATCTTGTTTGCACCAGTACAAATATTAGGACTGTGCTTAAAGCTACACATAAGTAACAAATAAAGCACTCAAATAAATTCTGTTTATAATAAAGAATTACAACATGATGCATGTTGGCTCGGTCTGTATCCCGTTTTAAGTCATGAAACGGACGTGGCGGTAACAGAGTGCGTGTTATGTGAAGGCTTTTCGTATGTAGTTGTGTTTCTGTAGGACTATTTTTTTTTTAACTTTGAAAGATAAAGATGAGGAGTGATGAAAGCAGCTGGGAGACATGGGGTCCTTTAGAAACACCCAAACAATGATGAGGGCAAAGAGGCACTTGTTTTTTTTTCTTTTTCTCATATTCACCACATTTTCTCAATCATCCACCCCACCACCCAGCAGCTCAGTGGTTTCCCATCCTCAAATTCCCTCAAAGTTTCAGATGCTCACAATTCCACAATGCCCAGATGCTGTCCTTTGGCCCTTTACCCCCCTCAACCCAGAGCTATCATTCATAACCTTTCTGTGGAGCTGGGAGTGAAAGAGGTGGGATAAGGGAGAAAGAGGGGGAGCGGAGAGCAACATGGCAGCTTATTTAGAAGACTTCCTTTATTGGAACATGTGCAAGCAGTTCACTCACAAAGGACTTAAATAGGATATTTTCTGTTCCCTATAGTTGCTTTCCCCTTTTAAGTGCCGAGGCAAAAAAAGTAAGTTTACAACTCCCTCCTCAATGGGGGCTCTTCACTCTCAGGTTGCGGGGACCTGAGTGACCTAGGAAAGTTAATTAGGAGGCGAACAAAGAGCGAGCTGGAGCAGAATGCCTAGCCTCTCCTCCAGCCAAAGATGTCATCCATTAATTAGGAAAATCTTTAAGGTGGCCTTATTGAATTTACAGAAAGCCCTGTGGTTGGCGGGCAACAGTTTTTTGATCAAGCCCTGACTCAAACAATGCCTTTCTGGGGGTTAAAAAAGAAGAAGAAGGGAGGAGATTGGTGGTAGAAGAAGAGAGGGAAAAGNGAAACGTATGGGTTTGCGGCGCAGTACAGTTTAATGGGGGGGTGGCTGCCGATTGTGACAGCTCAGATTCACATGGGTATGGGGGGCATAGTTTGGGGATGATGTCATGCAAAGGCAACCTGGGGGCTTGGGAAGTAAGAAGGAGGGGGTGCTGAGTTTGAGCCACAGGGGCCACTCAAAGTTAACATCGCTGCCTGCATCTGGGCCAAATCCTTTTCTTCTGGCCCAGGAGAGGCTTTCCTGAACGCCAGGCCCTCCACCACTCCTCCCACTCCCTCGTTCACAAATCAGGGCTTGCTTTAAAGCTAACCCCTTGCTAACTGACTAGCTAACTGCCTTTTCTTTCCAGTCTAACTGCCTATTCATCCCCGGCCCACTATGAATAATAACATGGAGCTGTAGTGCAGCTCCTCTGCTTTTACAAACTTTGTCTATTTAAGTATCAGCTTTTACTTTGTGTCTGCAATATTCTATATTTAAACCTTGATCGCCTTATTTTTGCAAAAACAAAATGATTTCCACTCAGGATCTCCAGTGATCAAAGACAAATTTAAATCACACAGCTTCATCAGTTTGTCTGCTATTACTCCAGGGTTTTGTTGTCTTCTTTATAATTTCTAAATTTAACAACACTCATAGGAGCAAAAGGTTTATAAGTTGTATCTTACTTCACTCTAACTTTATACCTCAATGTTCCGGCGTATTTTAATTAATTTGGCACTTTCACACTTTCACACTTTCACTTTTCAACATCCATGACCACAGCAAATCAACTTTTGCATTTCAGTTTTCTCCCCTAACTGTTATTTCAAATAAATTGCAATTTAAAGAAGGTAGCTATATATATATAAGATATTGAGAATGGCTTCCACCCACTGTTAAAGGTACCCAAGGTACCCTGTGGAGATTTAGTTTATTGTTTATCTCTCCATCCACATGTAAGCACATTTATGCCGAGAGCACAGAGGTGACACAACGCACATTTCTTGTGACTACAGAGGGCGGAAACGCATTTCAACAGGTTGTAGAAGTCATGTGCCATAAAAAGGCAGCAATGCACCAATGAAAGACAAGCCAAGAAGAAGAAGAAGAAGAAGAAGCTGATACAGTTTGAATCCATAAAAAGAGTCTCGTTTGTTAAATGTTTTATGCGGTAAAAATGCATTCAACATGCTTGTTAAACCTTAAGCATGCAAGTTTGTTAAGGAACGCCAAATGTAAGCCAGTTAAAACTCCAAAGGGTACCTTTACATTTATGTCATGGGTGACATGTTTTGAATAATTTTTCAAAATAGAAATATACGGCACTATTAAACCTAATGCTTTAAAGTGAAAATGTCTTCTTAGTGGCCTTGATTCAGCAAAAAGTCTCAACAAGTAATTTAGTCTCAAATTAATCAAACTAATTTGTTTGTTTATTTAAATTTGACAGAATTTGAAAAAGGTGAGTTTATGTTGCTGATTCTACTCTGATGGTCACAAAATAATAGATAGATAGAAAAGATTTTATTTATTTATTTGTTGTTGATTTACAAAGCAGAAAACTTTTCTCTCTTAAGTTTACCACCTTTTAAGCAGGTAAGAAAACTCTATTGCATTCATTTATACCACATACCTCACTGGCAAAAGGAAGCTACTTAAGTTGGAAAACATCCATTTTAGTAGTGGTTGTTGTTTCTGTATCATAATCACCAACTGGGGGTCACAGTAACCCACTTTTATATAGACCCAAATCACTGGAGTCAGTAAAGAGTAAAGGAAACACCAGTAGTTCTGGGTTAGATGCTGACAGTCACATGCATGTTCATGCTATATGCTGGCATGCCGTCCTGACCATGCGTCTCCTGGGACATGAACCCCTCACCCCACCCCCTCCTGGGGGACTAATTTGAGGGGAGGGACGATGTGTTTTGTTGCCTGTCAGAAACAATCACTCCCGGCCCATTACATTTACAGCACGTCGTGCTCTCATTGCTGTAACGTGCTGAGCTCTGAGAGGGGGAAGGTAGCTCCGAGAGGACCGGGTAGAGAAATCATAAATTTACTCATTAGAGACATAAAAAGTTGACAAACATCTGTGAAAGACGTCCAAAACAGTCAAAATGCAAATGTTGCACAGCTGGTCCCTTGCAACAGGAGAAATCAGTTTTCAACTAAAGTAGCTTTGGTGTGTTTCCCTCCCAAGATGTACGATTAAAGTGAATAACAACTTTATTTAGAGTGCCCTGTGCCGCCCCCACCCCTCGCTTGTCCTCTGTCCCGGCCCACCCGTCCTCTCCCTGTTCTGTTTGGGCACTGGAGGTTGTCAGTCGGGGTTTATGTCCAGTTCACTGGAGCTGAAAGAAGTCAGTTTCATGTCTTGTTATGGAACAAGACGTCTCTGCCTCTCAGGAGTGATGAGAAGTGGTCTGGGTGAGCAGGGTGAGCAGGGAGCGGGACCGTCCCCTGGAGGCGACCAGCAGTGAGGAAGTCAAAGCGGCTTTTGTGTCGCTGCTGTCGGCTGCGTGTTTGGTAATTATCCCCCTCTATTTGAGCACAGACCGGGCTTTCCAGGAGAGATCCCAACCCAACCGGCCCACGGAAGAGTGCACAACACACCGTCAACAAAGATTAACCTCTCACAGTGCCGCAGAGATGCCTGATTGGGGGAGACGCAGCAAATACATGAAACCCTCTCTTGTGCGACGTGCTTGTGATGAGCAGATCTGCAGAGTCAGACTGTTTCAGACTGTTGCAGTGCTCAGATAGTGACACCCGTAGAGCTGATAGACTGCAATACCTGTAAACCAGTCACAGTCCTTCTCCTCTTCTTCATTTTACTCTTATCCAGTGGTGGAAGAAATATTCAGGTCCTTTACTTAAGTTAAATCACCAATACCACAGTGTAAAAACAGAAGTGAAAGTGTTGCATTTACAATCCTACTTGAGTAAAAGTACAGAAGTATTATAAGCTAAATGTACTTTCGCAAAAAAGTACTCATTCTGCAGAAAATGGCCCCTGTAGCTGATATATTATAATAAATGACATTATTAGATTGTTAATACTGATGCATCAATGTGTAAGCAGGATTTTACTGTTGTAGCTGGTGGAGGTGGAGCTTGTTTTTATGACTTTGTTAAAGTGTTAGTAGTTAGTTTAGTCCAGTGGGTCCCAACATAGGGGTCGGACCCCCTCTAAAGGAGTATGAGATAAATGTGAGGGGCTGTGAGATGATTAATGAAAAGTTCAACGACATTTGTTCACATTTGTGTACATTTTTCAGACTTTTCTCTAACCTGCTTTTTTATGAAATATTGGAGAGTTTTAACTCTTTGAGGCTCAAACTGTTTAAATTTAATTTAAATTAAACAATCGGAACAATCAAACATTATTTAAATGAAACCATTTGAAAAGTTTAGAGGGGAAATCCCTCTTTGGTGGAACTGCAAGCAACTCATAGACATCTGAAACATGACAAGGGGTCCCTACCAGACACAAAAAGGTTAGAAACCACTGGTTTTAGCTCATTATATATCTTAAACTGAAGTAACTTCACCTGCCCAATTAATGAAGTGTATAAAAGAACAATATTTCCCTCTGAAATATAGTGGGGTAGAAGGACAAAGTTACATAAAATGGAAATATTCAAGTAAAGTACAAGTACCTCAAAACTGTAAGTAAGTGCAGAGTAAATGTACTTGTACATGCTACTTGTCACCACTGCTCTTATCTTCATCTATTCATTATGCATGCATACTAATCTATGTACATATAAATATTCCAAATATACAGTGTATATTATGTCCCTTTCATACCCATACTGTCAAATCTAAGCAGGCAGTATGCCCTGTACATTAACCGCATACTGTATGTATATAAAGTAACTGACATTATGCAATATGTTGTATATTCACTCCCTGTTTATTTTGCCTTGAGTTTTTGGTAGTATAAGCTATTAGCTGCTTCTCCTGCAGACTTTTGTCTACTTTTAATTCACGTACATGTGAGTTTACGTAATGCGTCCATATATATGTATGTGAATGTCTTTGTGTACCTATATATTTTATAATAGTTGTATTTTTAATGTATAATAGATTGATAAATAAAAAAAATTTGTTTATGTCATTTTTTCTGCTATTTGCTGCATATAGCTATAAGTTTATTACTTAAACTATAATCTTTGTTTAGCTTTGTTGTCCTTGTTTTAACTGTGTGTGTATCTTTAACATTATTTCTTATAACTGTGTGTAAATACACTGACTACTGGAAATCAGAGTAAAACTCATTTTATGTGTAAACGCACAAAGCTGATTCTGATTCTGACCTCATCTTCAGCCTCGTCCTCCTCATCCTCGTCATCGTTCTTGCCTTGTCACTCATCATTTCCATAATCTTCCTCATCCTCACCATCAGCACCAACACTGCCATCACCGTACATATCATTGTCATCATCACCTTCATCAGCATCTCTGCACTTACTCTCGTCATCATCATCGCCATCATTCTAATCATAAAAACCTGATCCTAGTCATCATCTTCTTCATCATCATCATCACCATCATCACCACTGCCATTATCCTACATATCACACTCACCATCATTGTCCACTTATCACCCTTGACATCACCATCATCAGCAGCTTCATCATCTTCTCTAACCATCATCATCTTCACCATCATGCAGTCTGTATCTGTCTCTGCAGTGGTCTATATAAGGTGAAAACAAACAGTCTTTATTATATTGATATATTTTTGTTAACAATATTACCCCACAAAAACCTCCAAAATCTAGCAGTTAATTTGTGGGAAGCAAACTGAGGAGCATCCGTTTCTTCCATTAAAACTCCCTCATTTTAACCCGACTCAGATCGCCCCTTTTCAAAGGCGCAGAATAGGCCTGCCTTGATCTGCATCAATTGTCATCCCGGGGCTCAGGGGCACTTCGGCGGCCAGTATAGCGGGCGAAGTCAGGGCTAATCCCTGGAAAAGGGGAGAATCACGGGAGAGGAGAAAAGCAACAATAACCAAGTCAGGCGTATAAAATGAAAGCGAAATCTCTATTATCACTCCCCGCAATTCCCAGCAAAGTGGTGAAAATCAGGGTTAGTTTGTGATTCGAGTCAGACGCGGAGGGAAGAATATGGGGGTCCCTGCGGGTTGGGAGACTCACACGACGAAAAGGGCAATATTCTGGAGAAAAGGGGAAGAAGAAAGCCCCTCTCCCATCCCGACATAACCATTAAATGCAGTCTGACTTTATGTTGTATAGAGAGGGGGCAACAAGAAAGGAGGCACAGTTCTCCGATGAAAGAATGAGGTTTTTGGCGGATTAGGGACGGCCCGAAGGATGAAGAATAACTTCTGCATAACTTTACAGCTATTTTCTCTCCCCACGCCAAGAGCCAAGTTTAAGGCTGAACCGGTTTGAGTTAACCCCTTTGTGATTGTCCAGTTAGAGACTTTCACAAGGACGGAAAGGACTCATGTCACAATCTCACTTCCACAAAACTGGGCGAACATGCAAATTATCTTTAGGCGACATTACAGGTGCAGAGCTAATAAAATCATGAAAATCATGTTTTAAGGATTTGAAAATACTCTCACATTTTCATGCAAAGACATTATAAGATTATTTTTTTATCCTTATAGGGGGGGCTGCATGTTTGGTTTGTGGATTTCCCCCCAAATCATCAATAGGTACCAGTGGTGGAAAGTAACTCAGTACTTCATTTACTTAAGAGGTGTATTTGTGAGGTACTTCCTGAATTGAATATTTCCATTTTATGCAACTTTATATTTTACCCCACTACATTTCACAGGGAAATGTTATACTTTTTACTCCACTACATGTATCTAACAGCTACAATTGATAGGTACTTCTCAGATTAAGATTTTACATAAAAAAAACACATGCTCAGTTTATAAAATAAAGTGGGACCCCTTGTCATGTTTCAGAGTTGTTAGCAGTTCCACCAAAGAGTGATTTCCCCTCTAAACTCTTCAAATGGTTTCATTTTAATATTTCTTGACAACAAAAGAGAAGTATGCATTATTTATAAGCAAAGATTAGAGAACCTCACCCCCCCCCCGCACTTTTACTTGTAATGGGGTACTTTTCCATCATTTTACTTTACTTGTACTTATAAAAAAACAGTAGAAAAGAGTACTTTAAAGAGCCCCCCCAATAATCAATAAATATACCTTCCTCTGACCACTTTCTTTATTTATGCTGTATATCCAGATCAGGAGGAGCTTCTTGGACTGAGTCTTGCCATCTCTCCTGAAGGGCTCTCATCATCACCATCATCTAATTTATGGGCCTAATTAGTGATTTTTGTCCTCTTGGTTTCTCTATCTATCACATGCTAATGAAGGCATTTTCTGCCATCTGACAATAACGGTCATCTCAAATAGTAATGATATGCCGATTTCTCTTGGTGCTCTGCTGATTAGCCCGCAGAGGGAAGATCCAAAACTTAGAGAATAATGTGATCAGTGCAGGCTGAGACTCCCCCTATGAGCCTATGCGTTTTATTGATACATGCATTAATAATAATCGTTATTTGAAACATTTTTTAAAACTTCAGGTGTAACCACAACTGCACAAAAAAGATAAAAAGGCAGGGTCATAAAGGGTTTAGGTTGTAATCACGTCTTCTTTCTGAGAGCCACACTAGAGGACAATAAAGGAATGGGGAACATCTGAACAATTAGGTGAACTCTGGTCAGGAGAAGAAGAGTTAATGAGCTGCCGGTGCCATGTGCAGTGAGAGGAGCATTAGAGGCCAGAATCCATATTTACCGCCGGAGTCGTGCGCAGGCATCAGAATAGGCCGCTAATGCCGCGCGCGTCCTCTCCCCCCTTATTTTCATTAGGCTCTGATGACTGCGGAATTGATGCGGCCTGCAAGTTATCAAGAGCCACTAATTTCACATTAACGACCATTGACTGCGGTTGCTTGATTCGAGGGGGTTTTTGACAATTATCACAATCAGGATTGGAGCCCAAATCGTTTACCTTGACTCCGTAATTATTTGCTCCGAGCCGAGCGCACATTGCAAAATTGTATGGTGTCAAAAACCCGGTAAATAATGAGGAGACCAGGAGGAGCGGCCATCTCTTTCCAACACGCACGCACACGCGCACCGGCCCCGTTACACAAACTGTAGGCAGTGATAGATAGATAGATAGATAGATAGATAGATAGATAGATAGATAGATAGATATTATTATTATTATTATTATTATTATTATTATTATTATTATTATATGCCACTAGAAAGGGCATTTTTTCTGAACAAGATGCACTGTTATTGATGAAGGTGCAATTGTTTTCCCCAGTAAAAGTGGCAGTATTATTATATAAGCATAGTATATATAAGTATTATAAATAGTAGGCTTTGTGAGAAAACGTTCATAGGCTTACAGTGAAAGCATAAAACAAGTCAAATGAATGTAAACCAATAAAGAGTGACATAAGGACTCTTCAAACTTCAAAAGTTATATTCAAATATAATTTCTACTTCAAAAGTTATACTTTAGAATACCACTAAAGTACACTACTAAAGTATACAATACGTTTTAACATTAAAAGTGACACTGCATACTTATAATATGCCTTCAAAAGTTCCTCTGCATGCTCTTTAATATGTGATTCATTCACATGGAGGGTGTCTGATGAGAAGTTACTGTAGTACTGATGTGATACCGGAGCTCTCGCGAGATTACAGGTCGCGTCGGGAGAGAACCAGGAAATTATGTTGTTTAGAGTGACAGAAGAGGAGCAGACGCCAGTTTGTTTTCGACCATGTCTCCTCACAAAAACAGCTCGTTTTTGGTTTTGTTGGTATTAAACATTTACGCTCTCGTGTCCGGCGGCGGAGTGAAGCTCACGGTGTCAGATTCAGCGGACAAACTAAAACAAAGCCCGTCTTTGAGCCCTGCTGCTGCTGTGGTTAACTCGCCGGTGTTTAAGCCTGCTGTGGACTCGCTCTTCTCCCTCAACCTGCTGTCCTCCTTCCCTGAAGACCTGGAGATCACCGACTACTGCAGCGACCTGCTTCACATATTCGGACAGCGTTACGTCGCCTACGTGAACTGCTTGGTGCCCGCGGCCCGACCTGTTAAAGTGTGCCAGAACTGCTTCTCCAGTTATGGCAGTCTCACGGACATCTACACGAACATCTCATCGGACCAGGTACGTGCCAAACACCTCAGTCATTTTCTGTGTTTTAGTTTGCAGTCTCCAGTCTGCCTGCAGGAAGAGCACAGGCCTTGAGTGTGCGCAGTTGTCTCATGATCACGAGTCTTGTGATGTGACTGACTGGTGGTGACACATTTGAGGAAACACGAACTTTCAGCTCTGTTTTTTTTTGTTTGTTTGTATGATGAAGTGTACCTGTGTGTCCTCAGGTGGGTCCTGGTAATGTGAGCTGCAGGGACAGCCTTCTGCGCAGTGACCGGCTCATGCTGGTTTATGTGCTGTACAGCAACCTGGAAGACGTTTGGGGCACATCGAACTGCGACAGTAAGTCCTCTGCAGGGGGAACTGGACACATCTGAATTATCGTGTGTGTGTGTGTGTGTGTGTGGAGGGGGGGGGGATTTGTGCCTTTTGTTTTGAGCCTCTGACTCGTACAAACAGAGGTCAGAGTGCAGGGTCAGGAGAGAGGCAGCATTCAGTGTGGTTCAGTGTTTTATTTTCTTAGGGGGCTTTAAGGATACCCAACATGAATCACAGCAGCTTGTGACTTTATGAGATAATTGCATCAGATCTGGTAGGTCTCCACACTGCTTTCTGCCAGTAGGCGAATGTGAGAGCACGGCTTTCACATGCAACAGTATGTGGTTTGTGTGGGGCTGCAACTGTTGATTACTTTCATTATCGATTCATTGATTATTCATTTGGTCTATAGGTTAAAATGTCAGAAAATAGTGAAAAATGCCTGTCAAATTTCCTAAAGCCCAATGTGATGCCATCAAATAGCTTGTTTTATACGACCAACACTCCAGAATGCAAAGATACTCAGTTAAGAGCTGCAATGATTAGTCGATTAATTGATTAGTCGATCGAGAGAAAACTAATCTGCAACTGTTTTGATAATCGACTAAACGTTCAACTTATTTTTCCAGCTAAAATTCCAAAAAATTTGATTGTTCCAGGTTCTCAAATGTGAAAATTTGCCACTTTTCTTGGTCTTGCATTATAATAAATGGAATATTTTGGGGATTTGGCTGTTGGTCAGACAAACTAAGACATTTGATTAGAGCTGATTAGATTATTTTAATTGTCGACTAATCTGTCGATCATTTTCTCGATTAATTGATTAGTTGTTTGGTCCATTAAATGTCATAAAATGGTGAAAAATGTCGATCACTGTTTCCAAAAGCCCAAGGTGACGTCCTCAAATGTCTTGTTTTGTCCACAACCCAAAGATATTCAGTTTACTGTCACAGAGGACTAAACAAACCAGAAAATATTCACATTTGAGAAGCTGAAATCAGAGAATTTGGACACTTTTTCTTAAAAAATGACTCAANACAATGAATCAATTATCAAAATAGTTGGCGATTAATTTGGTAGTTGACAACTAATCGATTAATTGACTAATCGTTGCAGCTCTACATTTGATGAGGTCATCACATATTGTGATGGGCATTTTTCACTGTTTTCTAATGTTTTTTAGGCCAAACGATTAATCGATTAATTGAGAAAATAATTGTTAGATTAATCAATAACAAAAATAATCGTTAGATGCAGCCCTAATTCAGTTTACTATCACATAAGGCAAAGAAATGCAACAAATCCTCACAATTTTGTAGGTGAAATTATGGAATCTTTGATAAATTAATAATTTATTATCCAAATAGTGCAGTTTAATATCCTGTCAATCGGCTAATGAATTAATTTACTGATTGTTTTACCTCCAGTTTGTTTCTGCATCCACCTGAGCATCAAGCAGGAGCTGATGTAACGATTGTTAAGCCAGAATAACTGAAACCTGGTTCTTGGATAAAATAGAGGATTGACGTTACAAAATGCTATCGTGCGTCTGATTTCGTTCATTGAATAAATAGTCCCAACTGACGGTTGTTTTTATTTCCTGTTTTCAGAATGCATCACTGATGGGTTCAAGAGCCTGAACAGTGACACGCTGTACTACATGACCACCCTCAACCAAACCCTCACCTGCTTTGAGAAGTATCAACAGGTACATCATAAATGAGGCGATGATGTTTGTCTGTCTATAATGAGTTGATGTTGAGAGGTTAACTGCGATGCCTGTTGTTTTTCTTCACAGGGGAACCATTCAGAGCTGTGCAAAAACTGTAAGAGCACATACAAAGGCCTGAATGAGCTGTACAGCCGCATGGAGAAGAATCAGACCTTGTGTATTGACATAGAGGATGCGGTACGTATGTCAGGAGCAGAGATTTAAGATGGGAACAGAGAAAGCTGCACCCCCTAGAGGAATCTGTAGACACTAAAGGACAATCAGAAGAGTCTTCGGCTACTTTTAGCTGCTGACAAGATAATGTGTTCAGGAAAAGCTGTATCATGAAGCTTAAAGGTTCAAACTTGACCTTGAAAACAACACAAGATCCAACTTATGTGCTGTTTCAGAAGCTTTCAACCACATCTTGTGGTCTTCCTCAGCAGATGGATTTGCTCAGTGTACAATATATAGTAACAGTTATACTAATAACTATAGTATCTAGTGTAATAGTAAACAAATACCATTATATATAGTATAATAATAATTAGCATAGTGTAATACTGAGGAACTCCATCCACTGAAGAAGGCTACAAGATGTGGTCGAAAGCTTTGGAAACAAGTAATTTGGAACTTGTGTTACAACTTTTTTTCCTTTTTTGTCAAAACACATGAATAATATTTCTTTAATAACTGAAGGGAAAAACCTTGCAGCTGTTGATGGTCAGTCAGTGCTTTGTGTAGAGACAGGAAGTGTGTTTTTCTTTATTCCCTTTTTGCTGTCATAAGTTGATGTTTTAGCCCTGATTATGAAATTAAATCTTTTCCATGGTGTAGTTTGGTCTTACAGCGTCTCAATGGTCGCTGATTTCATATTAGAGGGAGTTCATAGGAAAAACTAGAGAGATTGTGTGACCAAAAATGGAAAATTGAGCTTGGATCTTTGATTCAAGAATATGATCAGAAATGCAAAAAACCAGAAATTTGTAAAACTCATTATGGCTGCAGGATTATGCTCCTGAATCCTCTCCTGGCCTCGTCAATAAGACGTAGAATCCCTGCACCAGATAACCCTGAATACAGTATTTGAGAAGAGAAGCCTAAGAGGGTCGAGTTAATAGTAACGCTGTCCTCTAATTGTGGTCAGCTGAAGTTTATGTTGCGTTTGGCACTTTGGTTTCAGATGAATATAACCCGCAGACTGTGGAGTAAGAAGTTCAATTGTTCCTTCCCCCGTGAGGAGACGGTGCCTGTCATCGCTGTGTCCAGCTTCATGCTCTTTCTGCCCATCATCTTCTACTTGAGCAGCTTCCTTCACTCTGAACAAAAGAAACGCAAGCTCATACACCGTGAGTAACCAGCTTAATTCGCCCATTGTCGCACACAGAGATTTTTTGACGGGGTTTTGAGGGGTTTGGGGTCTTTGTGGAGGGGAGGGAGGACTTGACTGACTGTGATATTGGGGTTTGGCAGGGGTGGGTGTTTTAGGTTGTTCTAAAGCATAGTGGGGTTGCCTCCTGAAAAACCTCTGGATCATAGACAAGGTTGGAGGTTTTTGTTTTTGTGTGTTTGCGTGTTGGTTGCCTTGAAGGATCAGAGGACGATTACCAAGACTGAGGAGGATAGGAACTTTTTTTTAGGTATGGGGTGGGGGTAGAAGGGGGTTAGCTGTTGAGTGTGCAACCAATGGCTTGTGATGATAAAGGACACATTGGGCCTCGTACAAGAAGCACTCATACGAACAGATTTGCTCTTGAGTAGCATGTATGAGTGATTTAAGAGAACGTGTAATTGCCTTTCTCCACAGGGGGAAATACACTTATTTGACTTTATTTGAATTATGAAACCTAATCTGAATGAATTTGGAGTTTAAATGTGTTTCAGAAACAAGTGAAATAAAGATAATTAGCTAGAATGAACTTAACACAGAATTAATAAAAAAAAGTAAATTAACCACATTTTTTCTTTCTCTCAGAGTCTTTATGCAGGTTGATCCAGGGGCTGGTTTAACAAAGATAGACTTAGATCAAACTGATAGTCAGACTTCAGACGTCACAATCTGTTGCTGTCGAGTTCCTGACTATCTTAATTAGGACTTATTTGCCATGAATTCTGGGTAAATTAAGATTTTTTTTTTTCAAACTGAGAAACTGCATCAAACCACTCAGCTCCGTTCACAGAAAATGTTGACTTCTAGAAGAATTCAACAGTTATAACGACATTTTACTGGGAAAATTCAGAGAAGAAAAGCTTCCTGTAGCATAAAATCCCAGACCTGTAGCAGTTAAAAAGTAATTTAACTCCTCAAATTGTACTTTGTAATAATGTAATGTAAATTCTGTGCCTTTACAGCCAAACGAGCAAAGTCATACACCAGCCTGATGAACATCCAGGACAAACTGAGCTGAAGAGGAGACGGGCGACGACTAAAATGGAGGACGGCGATCTTTTATTGGAAGTTTCAACCTTGGAGACGATTTGACTCCTCACCGTCTTGTGCCTGACGTTTGACTGACCTCCAGGAATGAAGCAGCGTTCCCTGTTTTTTGTTTTTTTCAGGGAGGTTGTGATACCAATCAGTATTCAGAGGACTTTGAGGATCTAGAAAAATGAAACTGAAAACGCTTTGGGCACATTCAACATTTGCTTTCATATCCTTAAATCCTTCTTCTCAAGATGTAGCAAATGGCGTTGGAACAAAAAGATTTCTAGCAAAACAAACCTTTACAGAAATGTAGAAATTGTACAAAGACTGTGTTTAAATTTGCCTCTTACTGCCATAGTTTAAGATCAGCTTTATTTGGTGACATTTTGGATCTGTATTAAGTAGGACTTGTGTTGGAATCAAAGTAACTTTATAAACTACTAATCAGATGGTTGTTCGTGTTGCTGCACGGTACGCTCATAATCCTCGGGCAGATCCCGGCCTCACCTTCCTTTCAACTTGTTAACAATCTTCAGGTTGTTCATTGTCACTAGAAAGAGTGAATGGTTTGAATGCAGTGTGTGTGTGCTTGTGCATGTGTGTGCATGTGCATGTGTGTGCAAGTGAGCTAATGTGTGTATGTGCTCTATTTACGGGTTGAGAAATGGGTTTTCTGTCTCTAATGTATGTCCCGAAGAGAGCTGAAAAAAGGAAGCACTTGATGTCCATTAGTGGTGACATGTATCTGCTGTAAGAAGAGGGGGGGGGTGTACATCAGTGGGGTGGGGGTGGGGGTGGTAAATAAAGACATAACACACATAATGTAAGAGCACTCCAAAGTACCACACTGTGATGTTACCTGTTTTCCAGTCAGTGTTTTTTGTGGTTGCATAAAGCTTTTAATGTGCTTTGTTGTGGTTTTCCACTGATGTTTAACTTGTTCAGGGTTTCTGACTGCTCATGACGGTGACGTCTCCTTTATGAGTTGTGAGTGTTGAACTGATGAATTTGCCTATTAGAAATGCATTTGCTGTGAAGTAATTTAAATGTGTTGAATGCATAAGCCCGAATAAATATTTGTACGTCAGAAACAACCTGCAGATGCATGTGCAGTAATTTAACCACAGTGATGGTCATTTAGTTTAATCTGAGAGGTGGTGGAAAGTAACTAAGTATATTTACTCAAGGACTGTAATTAAGTACAATATTACTTGAGTATTTCCATTTTATATTGTGCTATACTTCGTACTTTTTACTCCACTACAAAACAGCTACAATTGGTGGATACTTCCAAGACAGATATTGGTAGAAGAGTTATTTCACCTCTAAACTTTTAACATTTAAATATTTAAGTATTAAGTATGCAGTACTTTTATTTCATAAAAAAAGCAAAGATAAGACAAAAGTCCACAAATTTTTCATCTCACAACCCAACAGATTCATCTTGTGTCCTGTTGGAGGGGGTCCGACCCC
This sequence comes from Oplegnathus fasciatus, assembly GCA_003416845.1. NCBI lineage: Eukaryota > Metazoa > Chordata > Actinopteri > Centrarchiformes > Oplegnathidae > Oplegnathus > Oplegnathus fasciatus. The sequence continues at coordinate 1,010,039 of NTHP01000019.1, read as the reverse complement.
TATGTTGGGAACCACTAGACTAAACTAACTGCTGTGTATGAATAGCTACACATCCACCAGCTACAACAGTCAGATCCTACACTGATGCATCAGTAGCCTATTAACAATTAATGTCATAGGCCTATATAAGAATGTATCACTCACAGGGACCATTTTTCTGCAGAATGAGTACTTTTACTTTTGATACTTTGAGCACATGAAGTTAAGTAGGAATGCAGGAATTTAACTTGTATTTTGACATTGTTTTATTGGTACTTTTACTTCAGTACATTTATTTGACAACTGCTGGTTACACTTCAGATTAACATGTGAACCCAAAATCTATGATGATCTTTATCAATTAAACCACACAAGATATGGCAACTAGTTAAAGTTGGTCCCACATGGACCACTTTAAAATAATAATTGAATATTGTAGGGCCCATTGTATTGTATAATAAAAACACTAAAAGGGGCCAATCTGCATAATGAGTACTTCTACTTTTGATACTTTAAGTACATTTTGCTGAAAGTACCTCTCTACTTTGAATGCAGAACTTTTACTTGGAGTATTTTATATTTATATATATATGGCTCTAAATACTCTTCCTGGTAACAGGTGTCTCAAACCACCGCTGTGCCTGCAGCTGCATTATGTGTAATGAGTCCATGTTGTGTTGTGGTTAAACCGTGTTCCTCCACACAGGACTGGCCCTTGTTCTCGGGTTACGTGGCCTTGTGTTTCTTGCAACGAGGCTTTTCCTCCGTCATTAGCAGCTAATCTAAATGTGGGATAAAGATACTTGGCCGAATAATCGCAGCAACACATCCGTTAAACTCCTTTGGCTTTTTGGTCTTGTGGAGCGCAGCCACCGCTGGCCATCAGCAGGTCTAAGAGCATTACGGATATGCCGAGTCATATGATCCGGTTGCGGCCGGCAGAGCCGCTCAAAACACGGGCTTTTGTCATCTGCGCTCCCGCACACTGAAGTGTGTTGAGCGGCTCGTGTGCGGCGCGGCCCGCAGCTCAAGAATGACAGCTTTGATTCCTGTTAAGCCTCCGGTGCTTTCCTGAGGCACACCGGGTCCTTAAGCGGGGCTGAAAGTCACGAAAAAACTCCCGGTGAAATGGACCGGAGGCCGCCACGTGAATGAGAGAACCGGTGGAAAAGCTGCAGTCCCCCGTGATCCAGTGGTGGAAGAAGTATTCAGATCCTGTACTTAAATAAAAGCAGTAATACCTCAATCTAAAAATACTCTAGTACTACTACAAGTCCTGCATTCAGAATTTTACTAAGCTATTGGCTGCAAAATGTACTTAAGTGAAATAGAAGTACTGATGATGGAGTATTATTACTGTATGTGTTATATTATTGGATTATTATTATTATTATAGATAACGTGCAGAATCACATTCATCTGCTGAAGGGTTAAAGTGCACCTGCTAATATGATTTTGTGACATCACAACTGATCTGCAAGCCAATCAAAGAGCAGTATGCAACTTACAGAAGTGACGTGGAGACTCGAAACATGGTGTCTAGTAGTTAAACTTGGAATTAACAATATTTGCATATTCATGAATTTGGGATTTTTTAATGAAGGAGAAGGAGTAGAAGTACTTTTAAGAATTCGTAACCAGGCAACTGAATGTCTCTGTGGGGAAAAAACATAAAGACGACAAATTACTGTTCAAAGCAGAGTATTTGTATATGTCTGGAGGGNNAATACGTCACTTTAAAAATACTCCATTACAAGTAAAAGTCATGCATTCAAAATGTCACAGAAGTAAAAGTGTTGGCAACAAAATGTACTCAGAGTATCAAAAGTACTCATTATGTAGAATGGGCCCTAACAGTGTTTTATTATTATATCACTGGATCATTGTTGTTGATGCATTAACATGAGCAGCACTTTAATGTTGTAGCTGGTCGAGGTGGAGCTCATTTCAACTACTTTACATATTTTTTGGTTTAATCTATAATGCATCATATTTTATCAACTGATCATATGTTTTGTATGTAAAATGTTATTCTGAAAAATAACTATAGCTTTGGGAAAAAAATGTATTCGAATAAAAAGTTCAATATTTCCATCTGAAATGTAGCGGAGCAGAAGAATAAAGGGACATCATACAGAGTTCAAGCACCTCTAAACTATAGTACTTGAGTCCCATCACTATAATCAAGTAAGTCTTAACCTTACATCAGGTTTTACCACATAATAAAAGGACTTTGGATCATTATATCACTTGAACATGAGCTAATAAAGAACTGTTTTTAAGGTTTGTGTCCAAAACAGATGCTCCAGCTGAGCAGCTGAAGGCTGTAAAGAGCCCAGTGAGTAAGTGTGAGTCAAACTGGGGATTTTGATCTATGATATTTAGTTGTTGGCCCCACATCTAAAAAAAGACATTATCTTTGTGATGTTTGAGTGGCTTAATTTCCTATAATCCTAAAAAAGGCAGCTTTTGTTATACGTCTGCTTTGGAGTCTTTATTGTCACTGTGTAGACGAGAGAGAGGGAAGATGAGGAATTTTTAGTTACCTGCAAAAAAGAACATTTTTCACTTTAACTGGTGTGTCATGTGTGCACGTTTCTACATGTTTATAGCCAAATAGCTGCATTTATTGCTTTATATGGGCTACATTATGTGTGTTGTTTTTTTGGCCACAGTTTATGACACAATGCAATGATGGAGGCAGCTGATTTACCTTCTCATTGAACTGACTGCAGTGCAGCAAAAGAATACAATCCAGCAGTAATCGTGGCCTAATGCCATACATAATTATTGCACACCTAATCCACTCACAAAGAGCTTTGATAAGAAAAAATGACTCTGAGAATAATTCTACTGTAAGTGTGACAGTTTATGGGGAAGAAATTAATATGATTTTGTAAACCGACTCATATCCTGATCTCGACTGCTTGTTCTAGTTCTCTGCTGGATTAACATGGGGGAAAAAAATGTGCTGAGAGTTGTGTTAAAAGTTTAGTGGAAAACTATGAAAATCTCAGTTATTGTGAGACGACTTAGCAGTTTATACACACTTATTACATATTAATTTACATTCAAAATGGTGAGGAATGTGTCTTTAATTTAGGTATTGTAACATAGTCGTACCTACAGTCTTAAATGCAACGATCCATTACCTTCTCAGGGACTTCACCGACCTGTAATAACTGTATTTTTGTAGTAAATGCACGTTGAATTTTATCTCAAAGAAGAAGTGCTTTAAAAAACAAACTAGATTCCAACAGTTTTAATAAATGTAACTTTTGATTAATTCATTGCTACACAGAAAGTAGAGTTAACAAGTTAGTCACCATCTAAAAACCTCTTCAGACAGAGCAGGTATTTGATGAAATCACTGTGTGTGGACTATGTGTAACATTTTTCACCCAAATTAAAAACATCCCTCTCTTGAACACACACTCGCATACAGTAAAAAACAAACATTTTGACAAATCCAGACCTTAAAAACTCTCCTGAACTCTCAGCTTTTGCAGCGTGTGAACTGGTTAGTTGACTTCTTTTAAGCCAAGGAGGAACTAAAGCAGGAATGTCGGACGTTGAACTGAGGATTGTTGATGTCTGAGTGGCTGAATGGTGACACGAATGAGAAATGAAGACTGTAAGAGACTGGCAAGTGGCCTCAACTGCACAGACCTTGAGATCATTTTATTTTCCACAACAATTATCCCGGCAACAGATGAATAAATTTTGATTTTTTTCCCCCCTGTAACAGCCTCTTTTCCTCTCTCTGCACATCTGCATCTGTGTTTGTTGGCGTCCCTCAGTCTCAGTTAAAAATTAAAGGTGTGGAGGTAACAGGGTTGCATTTGGGAAGAAAAACCACGTGCCTGTTTGCAATGGATGCTCCAGCAGACAGCAAAAACATACTTCTCTTTTCACAAGTTACCTTGACACAAGGCCAGTACATTTCATATTGGATGGGAGAGCAGGGGGATGCTCTTCATGTTGTTTCTGAGTCTGGCCTTCGGTTTTTGCTTATTAAATATTATTCTTGTTAAATGACTGTTTTGTTCCTGGACAAGGTCACAGCCTCCTCTAAATGCCTTTGAATTCTCCTCTGTCCTCTACAGTCGTCCTCCACTCGGATGCAGTCTGTGCAGTGCATCCTATGTTACCGAGCAGCGAATGTCTCCTTCCTTACAGCAATATTAAGAAACTGTTAGTTGGGACTTAAGTTGTTATGCAACCCCTCCCCACCACCACCACCACTCTAAGCTGTCAGTTAGTTAACTGGCTGAAGGTCAGGCTTAGATTATGCACCTCTCAACCCCTGAGCAATGAATATGATGCTTTGTTGAACAGGGAGTAAACATATGCCCCTGGGAGGAGGAATTAGCAGACACACACACATGCACCCTCTCTCACAGAGCATAGGCAGAGTGAATGGGGCTTATTATACCTGCGAGTGGGGTCAAAGTCTGTCGATCCCGAGCTTATGGTATTATGATAGATTATAGAATCACTCTCTAATGGCAGTCATTCAGTTTGTAATCTCAGCAGCTCCATGCAAAAGCACTCAGCGTTCCAGCTAAAGGGCCTGTTGAAAATAAGGCCTTCTCCTCATTCATCCCTCACTTCCCCCCTCTTTCACAAAGGTCTTATGACAAGTCAGCTGTTGGTGACATCACAGATGCTGGATCATATGTCAGAAACCTTCGCTGGCTGACTTACATCCATTGTGGCTCAGCAGCAACTGAGGCCACTTGAGGCCAAAAAGAGCGGCGAGGTGCCCCCCCGGAGGGCAAGGGCAAGCCTGAGAGCTGCCAACAGGCAAGGAAGGGTGAGGTGGTGAGTGGGGGGGCACTCCTCCTCAGGGCAGGAACATCTGACCCATGTGTGGGTTTGTTTGTGTGGACGACCAGAGAGTGCCCATCTTGCCATCAGCTTGAGAAGACGTTTATCATCTCTGTGGAGTGTGTGTGTGTGTGTGTGTGTGTGTGTGTGTGCATCTGAGTCACTGGATTTCACATGAGAGAGAGAGAGAGAGAGACATGGCTGCAAAATGTGCTAAACATGCCTCTTGTCAAAAATGAAACATTTCAAGGAAATTAGCTTGTGGAACTAGAGTTGAATTTTGATCATAAGACAGTAGCGCCACCTAAAGTCAGCTTCTGAATATGACATTAAAGGTACATAACAGGTCACTTTGTTTTGGCTTGACAGAAGAATGTCTGGTTTAGTGAACATTAACGCCCTTACATGTAGCTATGTTTACTGTTTAATTATACTTTTCCCCACTGTAAGCCTTGCAATTAATATTGGGCCATTTGTATTGTGTGCAAATTAATACTATTAATTATTGTTTATCAGTGTCTTTCTGTGTTTGGGATAAGTTATCATGATTTCTACAGACAGTAAGGTTGCTTGAAATATAACATTTTTTGCATTGCTTTCACAGATTTTGGTTTCAGGCTCTGTTATCTCATGACTTAGAAAACTCACACGAGGTCTTTAAAAGTAGCCTGGCAGACCTCATTTGTAGCTGCCAACTGCTGTTAACTGGCATTCAACCTAACATGAAACACTTCAGTGTTGTAGTTTTGTACGTGTGATCATTGTTATTTTCCATTTGATCATTTTGTCCATTCACCTGACCAACTGTAACTCTTATGTAAAAATGCTGTGTGTTAATGTGCCCTTTTTTTGCTTTAATTTTCCATCATACAACAACAAGTGTCAAGAATTTAATGCAAAGCTTTCCAGAAAAAGTCCCAAACTTGGCTTGAGGTACGGAACTTATAGCCACTCAGAAGCTTGGAAACAGGATGCTGCCACTAGATGGCAGCACCAAACCATATATGATTGGTCAATGACCCCAGACTGTCAGTGTTTTACTCTCTCTGCATTGCTACCAGTGTTGGAAGAAGTATTCAGATCTTCATTTAAGTAAAAGTACTAATATCACACTCTGAAAATATTCAACTATAAATAAAAGTCCTGCATTTAAAATCTTACTTAAGTTAAGGTATGTAAGTATTATCAGCAAAATGTACTTAAAGTATCAAAAGTAAAAGTACTCATTGTGCAGTAAAATGTTCCCTGTCAGTGTTTTACTATTAAACATGATGTTTTTGGATCAGTATTACC
>NTHP01000019.1:992843-1003932 GCA_003416845.1 Oplegnathus fasciatus | reverse complement strand
TTTAATCTACAGCAATGCATCATGGTCTATAAGATCATCAGATGTTTGTAGCATCTCTAAAAAGTCAACTCATCATGAGCTCAGAAAAACAGCCTGTTTTCAGCTTTGTGATGATGCATTTTCCAGCTGATCCATGAACGGTTTTAAATAGTTTATTTAGCTTAAGATGTAGGAGAATTTTCTTTTTGTGGGCAAAAAATATCTATATGCTGTATTTAAAAGTGTGAGGGTCAGAGCCAGAGAGCATTAACAGTCAGACATAAGGAACATAACATCTAAATATATATGTTGGTCCTTTTTGCTGTTTATAAAAACACTTTTTACTGCCGTGACCTTGAAGTTTGGAACTTACGAGGGGCACTTGAAGGCAGCGCTCGTCGCTCTGGTGGCTCTGTCGCCATAGCAACGTTTACCAAACAGACCGTAGCGACACAGACCTGCTACTCTTTACTACCTCCATCACTACAGTATTTAACCACATCTGTCAGTAACTTTTACGCAGCACACTCCTAACATGGAAGAAGTCGATAAGGATCCAGAGGAGGCGTCTGAACCATCCGTGTTGTCCGAAAATCAGGAGGCTAAGAGCGGGTAACTCGGCTAGTTAGCTGTCCCTGTCATACTGTGAACAGTTAGCTATGTATTTTTCATGCTGCATGGACTGCAAGAACTTTATATTCGTAATAATAACAAGTATCTAGGGGTTAATAAAACCCATACACTGCAGATTTGACCTGTTTCATCGTGTTCAGTTTTAACGTACTGTATATCTTTAGGGTCTCCACACAGGAGGCTGAGGAAGACCCCAAAGTGGAGTTCAAGGAGCCCTGGGAAAGCCAGCTTCAAGAAGAGGAGGAGGTGGAGGAAAGTGAAAAGGTTTGTTTAGTTTCCAAACCCTTCTGTGTCCAGTTCCTGTCTAGTTTCATTCATCAATGTACTAATCAAAAGTCACCATTTTAATTGTTGTCATTTAATTATGTTTGATCTGAAAGCAAAATGTTTCCTTTTAGTTTTGTTTTATTTGACATTACAAGAAGGACAATATCAAATCACGCACAGCTACAAAAAATGTCAAGGATAACTCAATAAAAACAGTATTTCCATTGTAGTCCTTTGAGTCCAGGTGTCAATAATAATAATAAATGCAATAAATAACTATATCATCAATAAAATCACATCCAAAATGTAAATTATAAACAATTACATGTAAATTATAAGTAGGATAATAAGCTTACACTTCCCATACACCACGTTTTGACTTTTTAAATTGTTTAGATTTAAAAAACCCTGACTATGTTGTATTTGTATTATGTTGTAATTTTGCCTGATAATAACACTGTTTGTCATATTTTAAATGGCTTTACTCCAGCTCTGTTTAATGTACGTGATACTATTGCTTTAATAATATCATGAAATAAACATAATATTGTTTATGAAATAACACCATACTTTCCGTGACCACCAAAAATGGGCAATAGGTAATGTTAAGTGTTGTATCAGTAGAAACTGGTCACTTTATTGTTATTATAGTGAGATACTATTTCACCCTCCTGACATACGTGTGCTCCTGTGGAGATAAAATCTAATTAACGGTGCTTCAACATGAATAGAAACTGTCCTGTTTTGTGTTAGCTGGTCACTCCTCAGAGAATAATCAACCTGCAGAGAGATTTGCCGACATTAGTGACCAACATCCAAACTGCAGCTGATGCCAAAGAGTCGATGCGAAGGACGGAGTTGGAGGAAGCACGCAGACTTAGGTCATTTTTTAAAATTCACTATGATATTATTTTCCATTACCTTACCTTTGTCCTAAAGTACAACATAAAAAAACCTACGGGGCAGTTTTACTTGCTACATCCTCCACACCATCCTTACCCTTTTGTCCCTTTTACCTCGTCTTTGCCACCATGTTTGTCCTCCTTGATCCAGATTGGAGCGGCTGGAGAATGATATAAAATCCAGCCAGGAAAAATTTGAGGAGATCACCAGAGGGTGGTCGATAGCTAAGCAGAAGGTGATCCCTCAGGAGCTGCAGGAGGCCCTGAACAACCAGCAGCAGTTATGTGCTGCTCTCATAGGAGACAAGAAAAAACTCATAAATGACCTGCAACAGGTAAATGATCTATCTATCTATCTATCTATCTATCTATCTATCTATCTATCTATCTATCTATCTATCTATCCTTGTTTTGATCTCTTCCTTCCTGTGTGCTGTCTGAACAGGAGCTGAAGGTTGGAGATGATCGCTATGTTAAGGACTTGAGGAAGCAGGCAGAGGAGCTGGACCTGATGATGGAGAGGATGGAGGACCAGATCAAAACCCTGACAAAGGCCTACAGGGAGGAGCTGGCCCAGATTGAGGTAGGACCAGGCTCTATGGATGCTTATGTCGGTCTGTCGGTTGGTTGGCAGACTGAAGTATCGCAACAACTATTGGATGGATTGCCATAAAAATTTGTACAGACATTCATTGACCCCAGAGGATGAAGGCTAATGATGTTGTCACTCTTACTAATGGTTGCACTTGTGTTGTTGGTAGAGAGTTTATCAGCAGGAAAGTGAAGTATTACTCACAAGAGACGAGACCGAATGGGACCAACACATGAAGGAAATTTTGGACAAAGAGGTCAGGATAACTGAAATAAAAAACAACACACACTCAGCCACACACTCAACCTTTCATCTTAATTCAAATCTTATATCTTACATATATCAACTCTGCATCTAATGATACCTAATCTATTTCTAGCTGGAGAGGCTGACGCAGAGGAAGGAGAAAGTGGAGGAATATGACGCGATAATTCACAATCTGATGTTGAAGACCAGCGACAAGTACAACGTCGTCCAGATAGAACAGAATGCAAAGTTTCAGGTTTGCACAAATATCAAGATAGCTGTAGTGATTTATTTTTAATTCAATTTATTTGATTTAATTTAATTTATTTGAGTCGGTTTGATTTAATTCCAGTGATTTATTTTAATTCTATTGGTTTGATTTAATTTGATTTAATTGATCAAATATAATTTAATCCAATTCAATTTAATTAATTTAATGTAATTCAATTTATTTGATTTAATTTAATTTATTTGATTGAATTTTTTTTGTAATTTATTTTAATTGATCTAGTGAAATTTAATAATCCAGTTCAACTGGGTTAATGTAATTCAATGTATTTGATTTATTTAATTTAATTGATTTATTTTAATTCAATGTATTTGACGCTTTATTTGTTGATTATATTTTGTATTATAAATCTAAATTTGCAAAGTAGCTAGTAACTAAAGTTATCAAACAAATGTAGTGGAGTAAAAAGTACAGTATTAGCCTCTGAATTGGAGTGGAGTAGAAGCATAAAGTAGCAGAAAATAGAAATACTCAAATAAAGCGCAAGTACCTTAAATACAGTACTTGAGTAAATGTACTTAGTTACGTTCCACCACTGGTAGATAGTGGTGGTGATTGTGATTAGCCCCGTGTTGAGAGGCCCTAAACCCCACTCTTGCCTCTGCAGGTTCTGGAGCGAGAGCATCAACAGATAAAGGCCACCACCATGATCATGAGTCTAAAACAAGCAAAGAAAGCTGATGATGTAGAGGCACAAAAAATCAACCTGGAACAAATGAAGGGCAGGATCGTCAGGTATTGCAGATTTTCTCACACAGACAAACACGCACATTTTATTATATTTAATTCACTCTCTTTTTCTGGGGACGGCTTTGTGTTTCAGGCTGCAGAGAGAGATGAAAAACCTAGCGACTAAGTATACCAGTCAGAAGAAACAGTTTACAAACAGGAGCCGGTATTTGTCCCAGGACTACAAACGCAACATCCAGCAATATGAACGCATACAGAAGAAAATCAAGTGGGTCATAATTATCAGTTTAAAGTAACACTGACATACGATTGCTTACTTCTTATACCTGAATCTTCTTCTCTGTTCTTTCAGGCACTTTGCAGTCGCTGATGTCAGAAAATTTGAGGAGATGTGGCGAATGATTGAAGCAGAGGTGAAGCAACTAGTGGAGAGGGCTCTGGTCATAGACTCGCTGATCTGCAAGCAGCACCTTGGTATATCCTGGGAGCGACCACCTATGGCCTTCATGGAGCTCTCTGGTCCCATCCAGCCTCAGAAACAGGCCTGTAGGCCGGCCCGTCAGGCCGTCTCCCAGTTGTTTCAACCCGGGCAGGCTTTACAGTGTAGCGAGAGGATGATGGACGCCTCAGTCGCGCCGAGGCTGGAGAGCGACACTGAGAGCACGGACATGGAGATGTACAAGGCAGGGACAGCGGTGCAGAGTGAGAGCGGTGCAGAGGTGGAGGAGGGGAAGTTGTCGATGGAGACAGTGAAGAAAGTGATGGAGCTGCTGTGTGATGAGGCGGTGAGAAACAAGACTCATTACAGTGAGAGTTTATTAAGCAGAGGTTTATACAGAGGAGGACAAGAATTTGACAGACTTTGACAATATATAGTATATAGTATGAACAGTTTCAATGCACATATGGGCACGTAACTATTGTTTTAAGACACAACAAATCATATGCAAAACAATACTATGAAATGATGTGACAAGCACCTCCTGTCTCAGGGCTTCCTGGTGGAGGATAAACTCCTGAACCTGCTGGCTCCGCTGGAGAAGGAAGAGCAGACTGTTGTGAAGCTGGGCTCTCTCCTTTGTGTGAGTTCATGTTGCGTAGTGCCTCAGTGTGTCGTTGGACCGCATGGAGCAAACACCTAACAGCCGGACATGTTGTTTTCTCTTCCAGGCTCTCGGAATGGAAGAGGAGGACGTGCCCAAGTTGGCTCATTTCTTATTAAAGTACAAACATCAGCGGAGAGAGCAGACTGAGGTGAGGAGGGGGAAGAGATGAGGAGACTTTGACAATAAGATGATTGTAGTGAGTTAGTTTCTGCGTCTTCCATCAGTGTTTCGTGTGCCCGCAGGATGTTTGTGTTGAGTCGGGTGAATGCAGTGACGAGGCAGAGGTAGTGGAGATCGACTCTACAGCTCACCTGACCTCTGAACTCATTGATCCTAAACATGTTGTGCCCGCTCTAAAAAGTTTCCTCGAGCAGCTCATGAGGTCCAGGTGAGACCAACCCTCATTAAAACCACTTCTGTATGAGCGCTGGGATTACTCTCCATTATATATGTATCTCCATGCCAACAAAGGTGGTAGTATGGTTGTTAATTGGGCTGAACATGAAATTATGTGATAGCTCAGGTAGTCTTTCTCTATGAAAGTGTGATGCTAATGTGCTTTCTAAGGGAGAGCTCAGCCCGCCAACATCCCAGTTTCCAGCACGTCGAAGCCCGGGATACTTCACAGGATGAAGCTTACTGGGAGAGTATGAGCAACATAATCTCCGAGGACAAACTGAAACTCTGGGACGCTGCGGAGAACACCCTAAAGCAGTACCAGTGAGTAACAACCACACACACACACACAAAGCAAACACTCCTCTGTACATAAATGAGTGTTTTTTTTGTTTTGTTTTCTGTGTTCCCAGCGCGGTCCTGACAGAGATCTCTGAGCTCGTCCCTGAGACTCAGAGTCTGGAGCAGCAGAACAGGGAGCTGAGGATGCTGCTGCAACAGTCTCTCAACTCAAGAGTATGAGAGTGTGTTTGTGTCTCTGTTATAGTTTTCTTGTAAGTGTCACACTGTTTTCAACATATTCAGTGAGGGTTGAGGAACCTCCCTGACAATAGTATAGAAAAAAGTAAAAAACAGTAAGGTTCTGTAATGTGCATAATGTAATACAGTATTTTTTTAATTCTACAAATGTATTCTAAAGCTTTGTTGGTTAATCGATTAGATAATTGACAGAAAATTAACAATTATAAGAACAATTCTGATAAATTTGCTGATTTTCTGCTTTTCTTTGTCACATTTGAGTCATAAATTTAATATCTTTGGGTTTTGGACAGTTGGTCGGGCAAAACAAGCAATTTGATGACATCAGCTGGGGGTGTGGGAACCTGTGCTGTAAATTTTTAACTGTTTTCTAACATTTCATAGACCAAAAGATTAATCAATTAATCGAGAAAATAATCAGCAGATTACACAGTAAAAACATGAAAATGATTTGTTAGTGGCAGCCCTAGTGTATTAAAATAATCCTATCTATAAATCTAATGAACGTGCTTCCTCTCTAACATCTTTGATTCTCTGATAGGTCAGCACAGAGCTGGAGATACCCTGATCCACAGTCCACTTGGAACCAGGAGAAATGGGACAGTGTGTGTTTGTGGAACCATCAGAGTATTCATAAAATATTCACTGTAAAATAAAGCCTCTATTGAATAATGTTGTGGTTGCAGTTTTTATTTCTACTGCCCCAGAAGAATAAAATCAGTAGAACAATTCAGTGCAACAGTAAGTAGTAAGACATACAACGGTTCCTGTGGGATACAAAGTGTACACACAGTAGTACAGAGACAAACAGCGGTTTCATCCAGCAGTGTTGAAGAGCTTGTGGCTGAGCTCCGAGGGCAGAGAGAAGAAGAGCAGAGCCAGGAAGAGCAGGGCCAGCACAGCGGCCAGCAGCACCGCGCAGTGCAGCCTATAGTGCCTCCAGGCCAGGATACACACCGTCCTCACCGGGCTCAGCAGCCACGACATGCTGCCACTGGGACGACTGCACAGAGAGATGGTAAAAACAGCAGTCAGCCAAAGAGTACTGACGCAGATGCCACTGACTGATATCTCTCCCCCTTTCTCACAGACTGTGGCACTAAGTTAAACCTGCAACTAATTTGTTTGCCACTTGGGGGCAGTGGAAACAAGCTGTGAACACAACACTGACATGACCTTTGTCAGCAACATGAACATTCATTTGGAAAAGTGTTCTGATGAATGTCTCCTGTTAGCTCTGTTTTTGGTCTCCACCAACTTTTTAGTTGCCCTGTTCAGGACTGTTTGTTTTTGAGTGTGGAGCTGGCTCATTGTTGCCCCTCCTGGTCTTTGGGGGAAAAAAACACCCACTTACAAGCAGGGACATAGGACTGGGGGGGACAAAGGGGACTGAGTATACAGGGCTCTCATGTGAAAAGGGCCCACAAAGATACTAGAATGAATAGTGGTGGATGCGGGGACGGGCCCATAGAGAGTGCCTATGTGCAGGGTCCAGAATTTTGTGCTAAGCCTCCGACTACAAGTGTGTTTGTCACCAACCGTCAAGTACCAGTCTGTGTTGTTTGTTCGGTAATGAGCTCATTATGGTTTGGCGCATGACAAGTGACGCAAAAGTGAGATTTCTGCTTTATGGGAAGTGCTTTTAAAGAGTATTTTTCGGTTTTACAAGAGAGCATTCAAGGATGAAGATTAACTGGTCGGTATGTCTGGTTAACCATCACACCTCTGATAAAAAGCAGCGCACACCCTCTTCCCTGAGCTTTTCTGTGGGAACCATCCAGGACTGGATTAGGTAGTCCCAGACTGAGCTAGCTCTTTAGTTGCTAAACCCTCCACTTTGAGTCCATTTACAAGCGCATCAGTATCCCGGTTTTGAACCTTATCCCGGTTCTGATCTTATTCCGGATATGATGTTTGCATGGAACATGAGACACCTGGTTATTCATATCCCTGTATACATGATTCTAACAGTATCAAGGTCCAACAAAGAAATTTCAGAAACATGCCAAGGTGTTTACATGCCACAGTATCCTGGTTTCTATTGAAGTACTCCAGGTAGCATATCCAGGTTTCTGAAACCACGATATCATTGTTTACATGTGCAACACGTAACCTAGGATACTCTAACACCCCGATCATAACCAAGATACTAGTGCGCATGTAAACACAATCTGTGTTCACATGCTAGGCGACTTTCCCTGCCACTTGGTGATCTTTATTATTAATTTAAAAATATTGATTATAGCCGCTTTAACAATCTCAAGCATGTTGTCCATGGAATTCAATTTATTTCAAATTGCCAAAACAGACAGAAAATAAATATTTCACACATTTCAACAGATATATAAACACAAATTCATTGTAAAAACAGGCAAGTTTAGTGCAAACAATAACTCTGTAATCGGTGAAAGACATAATCACAAACAAAGACTGCAACACAAATGAGGGCAAGCACAGGCAGATTTGAAAGGGAGTAACGGACACTGCAAACGGCCATCTGATACGGAGATGGAGCTTTGAGAGACCCCCTTTTACTACCCAAGTGCACTTTAATCAAATTCCCACATTATCTGTAACGTCGAAGATAACAGGGTTGGTGATGTGCTTTGTGTTGAGCTGGAAAGACAAGTCATGCCAACACACATGACCTCTGTGGTCAGTTATCACACTGATGCATGCATATTGACATATAAGTCTACATTTTGGTAGAAAACAGGAATAATTGAAGTATTTGTTGCTTTGAGGACTTTTCAATCAGACTTAGTCAAATGATATTTGCAAATAATTTGTTTTATTCTCCTGCGAAGGTTTTGTTATGACACCGGACAGTGAACTGAAGAGCATTTACACGCTTACACGAAAATATGGGAATATCAACAAAGCACAGGGAGAATCGGCTGAGCTGTGCACGTACGATCCACACGGTAGTTATTAAAAAAAAGGGATTTTTTAAATAATTGTTTGCAAATACTGTTTGACCCAAGTCTGACTCGGCTTGCTTTGATCCAAGAGATTAAACATTTAGCATTGCCGTTTAGCTAAAGCCTGAGGAAGGCTTATTAATTATTTAAGTAATTTTGAAGTCATCTTGTTCTGTGTCTCATTGAATTTCATTAGGAAAATAGACATCTTTATTTTTGTTTCTTCATTATTATTCTTGAAGTGTGCAAAGACCGCAAGAGCTATAACAATTAAAAAAAAATGGCAACACTTTGCTTTAAACCCCCCCTACCCTACTGGCTTTATGAGCAGCATATAAACATTGAACAAATGTAGTTATAAGCAGATATTAGTGTTTATTAATGTATTTTTCAACAACTGTTAACTCCTCCTTGTGGGAACCCATACGTGGAGCCTGGTGTATAAACAGATAAGGAACAACAATATAGTAAAACACAGTTGTAATAATATAAAATGTGTCTTCACAGGAGAATTCATAATTGTTGACAAATTCTGCGCATTAATAAACACTTAAAAATGTCCTTATATGTCCTTTCAACTACATCACAGTGTGTTATACAGTAAACAAGCTGTTAAATGTTTATATAGTGCTTATAAATGCTAAATATGGGGGGGCTGAAGCAAAGTGTTACCAAAAATATTGTTCATTAAATCAACAGCAGACATCGTAGCAGTAATGAAAGCTCCTATAGCATCACTTGAAATGAACGTCCATGCAATCGTCTGACCACGAACACGATTTAGCTTAATAAGCTGCACGAACGTGAAAAAGAAACATTCATTGTCATGTGACATTGCTTGAGAAGAGGGGGGGGGGGGTTACTTTNGGTTACTTTGTGGCAAGTGATTGCTTTCTCGTCAGTTCAAGGATGGATAGTCCAGATGCTGAGCGTGAGATTTGTTAGGCTTGCTGCAGGTTGGATAGAGGATTAGACAGTTAGTGTTTCTCATGACTTGTGAGGGGAAAAAAGTCATTCGAGGTCTCTCCTCGGAGCTAAGGTGGAAGGTGGCGAGCTGTTTCGGACGATCAGAATGGATCAGAGAGGCCTCCCTTCCTGTGGGTGAGATTGCTCCACCCTCTGTGTCTCCCCCGTTCACCCGTCCATCCATCCTTCCATCTATCCGGCTGGCCACCCCCCTCCTCCCTGTCCTTCCGGCGGCCTCTCAGGCCCCCAGCAGCTTCTTGACGAGGTAGCCCGGCATGCTGTAGAGGAAGAGGCCCAGCATGATGAGCAGCAGCAGGGCCAGCACGATCTTGATGATCAGCCACTTGTAGCGGTTGCACACCAGGTAGCGGATGGCTTTCAGCGGGCTCAGGAACCACAGGAAGGTGGTGTCTGGGCGACTAGAGGGGATTGATGGAGGTTTTAGAGGAGGGGAGTGAAGAATTTGGCGACATGCAGGTTGGATGGAGGAGTGAGTTAATGAAGGGTGAGTGGTGGTTGAGGGAGAGAGGGGAGAGAGAAATGGGATGAAACATGGGAGGAGTAAAAGAGAGAGAGAAAGCTGGCATTAGTGGTTAGTAAGTTGCATTTATGAGATTTACTTTTCACTACAGCATGCTCACAACCCACATTTCTATCAATACAATGTTTCAGAGAACCAGAAGATCACATCACAGAGTGAAAGCTGAACAATTAAAAACATGTACAATGAATATGTTGATAAAAATGGATGGATGGATGATTGACCAACAGCTCCAAATACTGATGTTTTTCCAGGGTCGTTTGTTTCTGACCATCTTGGTGGCTTTAACCAGACGACCACTGGCACCTCTTTTCACTGTCAATAATTTAATCGTATTTTAACTTCTGGTTTGTCGCCCATTAGTACCTTTACATGCACACTAGTGTTCCTTATTCTGGTTTTAATCACATCAGAATGTGAAATGTAACATAAGAAACTTGTTATTCATATTCCTGTATGGTTATAACATTGTTCAGTTTTTATTGAGGCGCAAGTATTATCACTATAAGACTTTTACTTGTTGTTGTCCCAGCCACATTTTATGATCCAATATTTATTTCAATTAAAGGTGTTATTGGTAACATTTTTATGTAGACGAATAATAATAATAATAATAAAAAACATCCACAGAGCTTTTAGAATCAAAGTATGGCTTTTCCTAAAAAAAAAATATTATGATTGTGATTTAATCATTTTAAAAATTTTGACGGGTCCAAAATGAATGTTTTGTTTATCTCTGTGTAAGAAGTCTGATGTTTGGTTCCCGTTTCTAATGTGGCTTGTGAGCCAATAGTATAACGCAGCTGGTATCACGTGGTATATCTGTGTCGTCAGTGGCCAAGAGTCTTAGTAGTTGCCAGTTAGTGTGGAAAAAACGGAAAGTTTGACGGTAAGCGCCCTGGTTCACTCCGGTACCAATCCCAAGTGCTCAGCGACAAAAGGAGGAGCAGGACCAGGGTGAACATGGGTTTAGTTTTTGCTCGTTGGAGTCAGCTGAAGGAGTTTCAAGGGCTGAAAAGCC
>NTHP01000019.1:959770-982652 GCA_003416845.1 Oplegnathus fasciatus | reverse complement strand
GCGGATGTATAAAATAAATATTCAGACATCAGCTGGAGTTTCACTGACCGCGGCAACGCTGTTGACCGCAGCAGCGATTTAATGCCATACAGCATTCTTCCGACTTCCTTTGATGCCACTTTTCAGGCTGCCAAGTAAAACTGGTTGTTTAATTGAACTTGTGATGTTAGCGTTTCTATCTCCAGGTCGAAGAAGTTCCTCTTTTTGGCCGGATTACGTTTCTCTCTGTCGTAAACTCTAGGGGCGAGGCGTCTAAACAGAGAATATATAGGGCGTGATATTTAAATGACAATAGTTTTCAGCCGCCACATTTATCAATGTCCGATCATTCTTACGCTGGGATTGGCGAGATACGAACGTTTCATGAATCACACGT
Source organism: Oplegnathus fasciatus (assembly GCA_003416845.1). Classification (NCBI taxonomy): domain Eukaryota; kingdom Metazoa; phylum Chordata; class Actinopteri; order Centrarchiformes; family Oplegnathidae; genus Oplegnathus; species Oplegnathus fasciatus. The sequence continues at coordinate 982,276 of NTHP01000019.1, read as the reverse complement.
GAACCCTGTCGTAAGATGATTTCTGCACTCGGATCTGTGCTGGTTTCTACGCTAGATTGATAAATGAGGGCCATTAAGTGTCTGCATGTATATTATTGTGTGCTGGTTAACTTTCATCTGAGTGTGAATGACGTACTCACCAACAGCTCATCCACTTTTGATTTAAGTGGTCGTTTCTCCGAGCCATCCGCAGCCTGACCCTTCTTCTTGTCCTTGGAGCTCTTCTTCTCTTTGCCCTTTTCCTTTGTCTTGGAGCCTTTCAGAAGAAGGTCATCGGGTTTGATATCTGATTGGAGGGGTGAGCGGAAGTGGACGTGGACAAAGTAGGGTCGGAGTCATGAAGAGGGGGTGGCAGGGTTGCACACAGCACTACACGTGTCATTCAACATGAAAGCTGGAAGCTAATCTGTTAATCAGGGGAGTAAGTTTCCCTGAAATCATGTTCTAAATTAAGTCAAATGTTCTTGAGCACTAGGGAGGCACTCCAAGAACCAAAAACACTACAAAATGTTTCATTAATTTGTCTTAAAGAGTAACTTAACACCACTTGAAAATCTTGTTTTTGATGACTTCCAGTTATTTTAACTCCTCACCTTGCTGCAGTGATGTACAGGTGTACTCCAGGACCCTGTGACATCACTGTTGGGTGTGGTTACCAGTGCAAAAAAAAAGTTCACTTCTGACCCAGCTACACCCAGCATTAATGCTGGGTGTCAGAGGTGACACAGACTTGAAATGTTCAACCAGAGAAGACAGCAAAAAGCTGCTTTTCCGCCTGATGTTAAGTTACTCTTTAAGGAGGAAAACAATAAAATTCATAGAAACGTGGTATTTAAAAGTGTTACGTAATCAATGATTATCACATTCATTTTGAGATTCTCAGCAGTCACACACTGCCAAAGTTCATCCTGACAACAGAGACCACTGGGGTTCATGGGAAATGTAGTTTAAAATGTACAACTATGTCACAAACACGACCATCTCTTCAATTGTTTACAGTTTATAACAAAGTTTGATGTAGCGAATTTGACAATGATATTCAGTCTTATGCGACAGGTAGCACTTTAAAGAAGTTTTATGCTGCATTGATTGATTGATTGCAGTCTAACAGTCAATAATTGAAATTGAAGTGTATGTGAGCACGTGCAGATGTCGGTTAATACAGTGAGTCTGTATCAGTCAACTTTCATGTGTACAGCAGAGCTGGGAGGTCATGAAATGGGCATGAAGATGATAATGTTCAACTCATGTTCAAAGCACGGATGAAGGATGAATCCATGGGAGGAAGGAGACGAAGACGCTTTGTGCTACAACTCACATCTCAGACAAAAGCTGCACCCCAAATCACTCCCTTATTCACTACTTCCTTTAAGATAAACACTAAGTAGTTTACTCTAGAGTGAGCGGTGAATTGAGATTTCGTACATTTTTGAATCATCGTCATTTTGAGTCATCTATAAAATGTGACGCATTGGATTGTGGGATCATTAACAGAAAGTATACCGTGTCCTAATTCCATACTAAATACTGAGTATGTTTGAAATCGAATACTAACGTACTACATACTACATTCTCAATCAGTACGTACTGCATACTACGTACTAAATTTATACACTATTAAGTATGCATTTACCCGCCGACTGTTCACACTGAAGTATACTCAAGCAGTATGTCTTCTCTGCATCATATGACTATATCAATCACATCGTTACCGGTCCGAGCAACCGTTGAATGAAAATTGTTGATCACAAAATTTATATCAACATTACCTCTTCCACTAAATGTGATATTTTCCAGCACTATTTTAAGGCAAATTAATATTATTAAATATGTTAGTTTTAATTATTTAAACCGTCCGCTTCGCAGTCCACCATCAGACAGGCTGAAGAGCTGCAATGCATTTTGGGGCGGTTGAGTATGTCAAGTAAGCTCACGTCGCATACTCAGAAATTCGTGCTAATCTAGTATACATCCGGGCATTTCTTGCGTACTTAAAATCCACATACTATGCAGCTGGAACGCACTATGTACTCAATTTTATGTCATACTTAGTGTAAATAGTACCTTACCAGGTTTTTAGTATTTAGTGTATTTATACTGGAAAAGTGACAAAGTAGCATACTTTATTAAGCACATAAGCATATAAGCACACAACATGCAAACTAAATACTGTTGATTTTTGAGTGTGCTGTGGATGAACACTATTCTCCCACAATGCAATGCACAATGGAAACATGTAACGGCTAGAAAAATTTTAAAAACATTGTGGGTGGTGGTGAAACAGCTCCAAAACAATCTTGGAAAACAAAAAGAATAGTATTAAATCTTCAGACATCAAACAAATTGTGTCATTTCCTGTTTGTATAAAACGGTAGAGTGTGTTGATATTTTTGTATACTAACTGCTAAAACAGTGACGATTAGTATGTAGTACATACTGTGTAGAATTAGTATTAGCACTTAAAGGCACTATATACAGCATAAATTCCACACTCGGACACTCAGATAAAATAGAGGATGGTAAATATAGTGCACTAAATAGTAAATATGGAGTGATTTCGGACTCAAAGTAATGTGGTCTGTGGGAATTAAATGAGAATCTTATGGCTAACATAAGTATAGTTCATAATAAATTTCTCCCTGTGGTCTCAGGCAGTGCAGTTGATGTAACGGCTATCAACTCAAAATAAATTAAAAAAACCCTGAGAATTATTCTTTAAACAATCCTAAAAAACTTAGAGACAATAGTCTACACTTGCAGAATCACAACATAAAATCCAATATTGGTGACCTATCCCTTTAAAAGAAACCAAAGCAGCAGACATTTGGGCAACACTGGCAGGCAGCCCGGCTGCTTTGGGTTCAATACCTGCTGCCTCTGCAGCGATCTCCAGGTCTTCTCTTTCCTCCGCCTCCGCCTGAGCTGCCTCCTGGGCTCTGAGGGTCTGGAAAACCAGGTAAGAAAATGTTGTCAGGACCTCAAGTGTGAGGGGCAATCCTAGATGTAAATAGAGTAGACTAGAATAGAACAGACAAACCTCCTTCAGTGTCTCTATCGAAGCAAAATATTTGGACCACCAGTCCAGAACTCTCTCATCTGTCTCATCCTCTTCCTCCACACCTCCCTTCTTTTTCTTCTTCTTCTTCTTTTTCTCCTTATCACTTTCCTCCTCAGTCTGTTGAAACAGTTCAGACACTTCAGTGTTTCTCAGTAGCTCCGTTTTTATTCGTAACGAGGCACCAGTTAACTTTTGCACATATTTTCATTGCCAAATCTCTACAGGAACGATTACTTACCATGTCAACTTTTACAACAGCGTCAGACGTCTATGATAGGGGGGCGTCACATAAAACAACACAAGGATTAATACACACAACGGATGATGCAGGTAGGAGCGGCACATGTACAGAGGCAGGTAAAAAGGACTGGACATGAAGCAGTGCTACTATTCCCACTATCTACATACACATTATACAATAGAAATAAGCACTACAGTGCGTAAAGTCAATGAAAAGCTTACAGCGTCTAACTTGACAACCGTGTCCATCTTTCGGAACGGAGGCTCTGAGTCCATGTTGACGATGATGTCACCTGCGGGGCGAGAGAGGGTGCGGGAGGAAAGGCTGGGTGAGGAGCGAGGCTGGGAGCCGCCATTGGCAAGGACCATGTAGCCATTCATTAGCTTAGCTGGCGTGAGACCAAAGGGCAAACACGGCAGGCGGCAGGAGAGGAGAGAGGACAGCCGAGGACATGCAAGAGAGGAAAAAGATAACAGATGGAGGGAGGATACAGGCGGGAAAAGTGGTCAGAAAGCAAGCAGAGAAACCAGCAAAGTTAATAAAGAATGAACATTCATTCTTTAGCGACCAGAGAGCTGGATCAGAAGTATTTAAATGTAATTCTTAAAGTTTGTTTTAACCTTCCTTGACGTACGGTCTCCTGTTATTGTCTAACCCTTCCAGAAGCCCATTTCAAAAAGGTTAAAACAAAGTCTTAAAATTATGTGTTTCACCCATGTTTGGTGAAGACCAACAGGTAAGACAGGGAACCCAGATCTGACAAAGAAGTGAACGAAAGAATGCCCTCTACATGTCTACATGTAAACAACAATACGATTGGTTTCTAAATCAAATACAATGAAATAAAATAAACTCAAGTAGGAGTCGAACTAAACGTAAAGCTGCTTTTCATAATTTCTGAAAATGCTGACATTTCAAAGAAAGATTTCAAAAAACCCTAAGTTACAAAATGCCACAGTTAATAGGCCTCTCATTAGTTATTGAATATGTGTTTGTTTCCCCAAAACTAAAGCAGGAAAAGGGAAACACTCCAGTGGTGAAAAAAGAAAAACAATCTCCTCATGTCTTCATCATTTTACTGAATCTTATTTCCAACTGATAAAACTGCCTTCGTCAGAGCATGCTGCATGTGACTGCTCTCTTTTTAAAGGTCAGATCTGGCAACTCATCATCAAACTGATTTTTCACCTGGCAAAAGAAAGACAGTGATGCTCCTAACACACACAGTTAAGAGGCTCCTCACTAACAATAACGTGACACATCACAATAATATCATTATAATTCTTTACCTGCAGTGGCCCAGTTGCTGGAGGTCTTGTCTGGGGTGCTGTAGATGAAACGCCTCAGGCTAGTGACAGCGTGGGATCCCACCAGGATGTAACGGCCGAATGCCCGACAGTCCACCACCCGGATGTTGAGCGGAGGGTGGAGTAGCTCGTTCTCTGGAAGGTCCTGAGGACAAAATTAAGACATGGAGTTGGTGTAGTGACGTAAAGGGAGAAGTTCACATTGTGCCTATGCATTATTCTTGCAATAAGTTAGAAAAGTTTTCCAAAAAGTGTCAGTGAAGTGACGACAACCAGACCAGTTAATTGCAAGAAATGGATGTAATATCTAAGATCCAACCTTTTAAAGGTCTAAATATCAAATGGACGGCTGCACTTACCACCTCAAACCATTTGACCAGGGTGCTGAAGTTGGGGTTTTTCTTGTAGTTCTGGATGAGGACAGACTGCACACCTCTACCCGCACACTCTATGTCTACACGGGGCCGATCCACCTGAGCCAGGTTAATCCTCTTCAAGTCCCTTAAGCCCCAGAACAAAACCTGAACCAGAGAAGAAACAGCAGTAAGGAAAGGGGATCTCTAGAGCTCAAAAAGCAAAGTAGGTGGTCAAAGTCTCACCTCTATGCGGTAGCGACTCAGGACGGGTCGGATGCCCAGAGGCACAGGCAGAATGGGTCCACGCTCCGAGTCTGTCGGCCCTTCAAGGGGAGGAAGATCGGCCCTCCCTCCTTGACCAATCTAATTAAGGAGGAGAGAGGGGAAGGTAATGTGAGAGTAACAGTTTGCAGTGCTTCTGTGATTTCTGCATTGTGATACAGCATGAGCACCAGAGCAGATTTCTTTCCTACAGTCCTAATATTTGTACTAAATCTTTCTTTGCTTAGCGTGACAACTTTGAAGGAGTGCAGAGAAGGTTAATGTCATGTTGGTAGAGATAAAACAGAGTTACTGCAGCACAAACACTGACGACAGAGTAACCAAAGAGTAAGACAAAGTGGGATGAAAAGAGAGAAGGAAAGAAAAGAGCACCTTTATTTGAGGAACAGCAAAGTTATGGACAGCGATCAGAGCTCGCCTAATTGCCTCCTCATCGAAAGGTATCTGTAGGCAGCAGGAGGAGGCACAGGAAGGAGAAAGAGAAAGGAAAAATTGATATTTCCCAGGAGAAAGGAGAATAAATGAATTTGTTAGTGGATGGAAGGGAAGGGTGGTGACAGGGTGGAAACAGGAAACAAGGGAGAAAATGGAGATTCAAATATTTAAAGGAGGAAAGGTCAAGAAGATGCATAGTGATTACAAAACACAAAGAAAAGGAGTATGTGATGATGCAGGTGGAGCAATAAAAGAAACAGGAAAGCAGATTGTGCAAACAGGCGAAGAGCAAGAGATGAATTTTACATGGAGAGACATGTATAAAATGCTTGGCAAAGAGAAAGAAAAACCCTAATTTTGCTATTTTTTCTATGATCTTTTGTGCATGCTCCACATCATTAAAGGTGCCCTGTGGTACCTTTAGTGATTCTTCCTTTTTCATTCCTCTTGTTCTCTTCACTAACAACCTTTACTGTAACTGCACAGCAGTGACATGCAACCCTACAGAGTTGCATATGTGTGTCCATGCGTATGCAAAAGCATTCATACATTTGTGTGTGTTTATGTCTTGCATGTGTTACCTGCAGCAGTTCAAAGGCAGCCAGCAGTTCCCCGGCAGTGCAGTTCCCTCTGTAAACCTGGTAGTACTCCAGCTGCGGTGGGAACCTCGGGGGGCCGTAGTACTCGTCACACATCTTGATGGTGGGCTTCGCAAACGTCCGACCTATGAACTCCGCCTTGCCCTGAACACCACATTGTGACAGCAGGCAGTCGAGACAATCGGGGGACAAGGGATGGGAGTTAGACACGGGTGTGGGAGGTGCAGTTTCCACAGCAGCCACTTGGTGTCAGTATTGGTCAAAGTGGTCAAAGGTTAAAAAATATGGAATTTGAGAAGGAAAGCTTGTAAACAGCAAAAACAGTCTTACATAACACAAAGAAACACCCTGGCTAAAGATTAGAGCGTACTAAAACAAAAAGAGGTGCAGTCATTAAATAGATATCTATATAAGCATTTTTTAAAAACTTGCTTTGTTTATGGGGGAGTATTGGGAAGCAGATTTTCTATACTGCACCACTGCTACTACTACAACCATTAATGCTCCTGCAGCTACGACTGTTACAAACGGAGAGAGGACAAATGGAGGAGGTGCATGCGAGTTTTTCCAAAACTCTTCCAGAGCTCATCAGCAGCTAGATGAACCAAACAATTCAATCAGCTAACAGCCAACCAGTAGCTACTGATTCAACACAGTCTCTATAATGCTTTCACACTCTATTTAGCCAGCACAGCATGAGCAAGTGAAGGACAGGGTGGAGTGAAACAAGGGAGGACAGACAGTCAGAACATGAGGGAAGGAGAAGCAAAGCACTTTTATTAGCACAAACTAAATCCTGTTTAACAAGCATTGATGAATCTATTAATCAGCCCCCACCCCCGATGCATCCGTTCATCCACAGAGAGGAAGATCCTACCACAGTGTCCTGGTCATAGATTTCAACTACAATGATCGGTGGGTCGTCCCTCAGCTCGCTGGCCTCCCCAAACAGCTCCACGTCGTCAAACACCAGCAGCTGGTCCCATGTGGGGCAAAGAGTCTCGCTCAGGACCTGCAGCACACACATATCAACTCAGTTTACACACAATCGATACAAACACACACACACACACACACACACACAATTTACGCATATATACACATTCATGGTCCTACCTCTGTGACCTGGCTGTGTGTGGAGAAGAAGACTCGAGCGAAGGGATCTGAGAGGCCACTGCTGTCAGCAGCAAACAGACTGCGGGCCTGGTACATGTGTGCTCTCAGCTGAAACACCTGCTTCACTGTTGGACACACACACATCACATTAACTGACAATCAATCCCCTTTGTTAGCAATCTTATTTATATTGAAGTTAGAAAAGTGAAGCACAAAGTAAAAGCGATCAATAGAAGTCAAATGTCTACTTCTGGGTGAGTTTGTTTTTGTGTGTTTAGCCTCTAATTGATTTCAAACTTAATGGTAAATCAGGAGAAAACCTAAAGCAAAGCTTGGAGGTGAATAGAGACAAAATAATACTTTTCATTCCAGCGAATGAAAATAAGGAATGCAAACTTCTATATACAAGAGCTGTAATGTAGATACTACAGCACAGGAAGCTTCAATAAATGTCAATGTTTCAGTTAACTTGGAGTGAATAAATGTAGACTGCCAAGTTGTTTGCCACTTTCAGAACTGATATGACTCTGGATCAGCTGCTCACATGTGCTAAACTGTACTTACTGTTGTAGACGAGGCTGACGGGGGGCACAGATTGAAGACCGGGGCCCATTTTAGCGGCTTTGATCTCCTCAAAGCCATTAGGCAGACCATTGAGGAAGTCCTTCCTTTGCTTGTTGAGGCCAAGCCACAGATACAACTCCAGCTTAGCCTGAACTGTCCAGCCTGCATGACCGAACCCCTTCTTACCAGGCAGCTGTGGACACAGATTACAACAGAAGGGTCCTGAATGAAGTTCGATTAAAAAACACGGGAAAGTACATGTTACATCCTGTCTCAGATATTTTTACAGCGAGTCAATCATTAAGCATTATGCAGACACTGTTGCAACACGGCCCCAATCCATAAATATTAAAGAGCCACCTCATTGATTTTCTCTCCAGGCAGCTGTCATAGATTTACAAGCCTATTCACCATAATACTTGTCAATACTGCATCTTGTATCTTTACTGATCATCTCACAGTGCTTAACAGTACTTAATCTTACATGGTTCAACTGGTGATGAGAATAATTAGAGGTCTTGCAAAGTGTGTTTTAATGAGACAAGCTAGAAGAGAAGAGACGATTGTACCTTGAGGAAGACAGCTTTGACTTTGCCGCAGTCTTTTCCTGTTTCCTCATCAACTATGGAGTACAGAATGTCTTTGGAAGGTATCCGGGCGTAAGCGATGCGCTTGTTGTTGCTCATCATCCAGATGAAAACATCAGGGATGCTGTGCTGAGGCTGGACAAGATGAATACATAGGATTGATTGATAGGCGATCAACACTCTCCTTACTCCAGGGTCTTTCTCCAATTACAACTTAATTTACTTTTACAAACTGTAAAATGTTTATATACTATATATTGATTCTGCATTAATACTTCTATGCACTCATTCTGAGTGTGGTTATAAGTTATAAAAAAATAACTGAATCTGTACCTCGTCAGCGAGGAAACGGAGTTTCTGCAGGAAGTTCTGCACCAGCTTGAGTTTGTCTCTGACTGTGTTTTTCTTCACCTGAGTCCGGATCTGCTTGGCCTGCTGGCCCATGCTGTCCTGCAGGAGGAGAGACGGTGATGATGATGAAGCATACTAACAGAGGGGCGCTGCGCCTTACACACATACATTATGTTGTACAGCGACAGGCAAGTATGCAATATAGTCATTTCTTTTCTTTCTAAGTGTGCATTAAGTACACATACTTCTCAAGCACTGCCGATGAATACACCTGTTCAAACACTGGATCTTACTCATATTGTCAGGCACCACTTCAGCCCTGCTCACAATGCTTTTGTTTTTCTACAGAACACTTTGCATTCCCTCAAACAAATCAAAAGTCAACTTGCGAATCAAATACAAACATTAATCAGAATATGAAACAGTTCTGAGAATGAGAACGCAAAGGAAGTATTCAAGGGAGTGAAAATGTAGTTCAAGAATTAATTTCCTCGCGTAGCCTTCACAGGGACTCCACGCTATTTACTCACTAAGGTGCTGGGATTAGTGACTGAACAGCAGTCAAACTGATGAGATTAATCACAGCTTGCTTCTTTCCTTCTCTATTTGAGGAACATAAATCATACCATCTCTCTCATGCAGGACTTGAGCCGTTCTCGATCCAGTTTGGTTCGGCCTGCCTGGTTCACATCCTTGTTAGCCAGAGTCACAAACCGACTGGAAATAACCAGAAAATACAGCGGATGAAACATGAAAGTGGCTTCACTCTATACATACGAATACATTCTTTATTAAAATGTTTCATGTTGTTCTTCTGTGATCTAAAAGTAACATAGAGACTGTCATCATACACGCTAGCAGTGAAAAATGCTAATTGTTTCACAAAACAACTAAAAGAACATAAAGAGAAAGAAAAAACTATAAAGATACTGCAGTTTTCTTTCACCATGACATTCAATAACTTCTGGGGGGTTGATGAGGATGGCAGCTAGTGGTCTTAAATGTCCACAAATGTTAAATTTAGGTTTTAGGACTCAGCATCAGGAGAGACTCTCTGTATCTTTACTGACCACTGAGTCACAATTCCAGTTTTAATACAAGACCATGATAAATGATCATTATTATGTAGCTTGCCTGCAGCCGACGCTGAGCTCCTCCAGCACTCCCCTGAGTCTGCGCTCCGGAAAAGCCTTCTCTGTCTTAATGATCTCCTGAACATCATTCAAACCCTCTTCCTGTCGGGACACAAAAAATACTGCAGCTTAGGACAAAACAAGTTGTTAGTACTCACATGTTTATGTCCAAAACATATTTTACAAATGCCAAATGCCCCTTATCTACATACACATACTACTATATACTATGTAGTTGATAACATATCTTTGATAAGAACAATGTAATTTATATTTGTATCATTTCTATCACCTACATGTCAAAATTTTGTGTGATTCTTTTCCTTTATATCCCATCTTTTTAGCAATGCTAGTGTGGGTAGGCATAGTTCTGATGATGGCAATATCGGTCTGAAATATCTCAATAACTACTGGATGGATTGCCAAGAAAATTGGTACACACATTCATAGTCAGAGGATGAATCCTACATACTTTGGCAATCCCCTGACTCTTCTTCTAGCGCTGGTTCTGAGTGAAATATCTCGACAGCTATCAGACGGATTGCCATGAAATTTAGTGCAGACATTCTGTTCCCCTCAGGATGAATTGTAAAAAGTTTGGTGATCCTCTGACTTTTCATCTCGCACCATCATCAGCTCAATAATCAGGTCCCAATACTTTATGACTAGATACCTGGCATTCCCCTCAACTCCAGCTGTACTGTACTTTGTGTTTAGTGCTAATTAGCAAATGTTAGCATGCTAACACGCTAAACAAAGATGGTAAAAACCATACCTCCTACACATCAGCATGTTAGCATTGTCATTGTGAGCATGTTGACATTAGCATTTAGTTTAAAGCACCGCTGTGCCGGAGTACAGCCTCACAGAGCTGCTGCAGACTTAATCTTGTTTAACGAACTGCTACAGAATATCACAGTTAAGCCCCCCTGAGCCAACCTTTGCACACTGGGAAGGAAGGTGTATACTGACCAGCTTATCAGCGATCTTGTCCATCATGTTGGAGTTGTAAAGTCGTCTCCTCTGGTCCTGCCACCAGCTTTTGATGTAGACACATGGCTTCTTTTCAAAGTAGGGAAGATGGAAGTAATTCCTGTGAAGCACAAACAACTTGGTCCAAAATCTAAAACCATAAATTGTTACATACTACACTAAATGTTTAGTTCTCAACCTCGACGTGCTATCTCTATGGTACTATCGCCTTTAAGTGTCCTTGACCTTGCCCCTGTGACCCTTGACCCCCTGACCTGTCGGTGATGACAGGCTTCATTAGAGGAGTGGAGGATACAGAGACCAGATCCCCGTCCTCGTCCGCCTCGTCCTCACTGGAGTTCTGGATGAGCTCGCTCTCCTCTTCTTCATTCTCCCCATCTTTCTTCTTCTTCTTTGCTGATGAAGGCTTGCTCACACCATCTATCTGGTTGCCATAGTTACCTGTCAGCGGGCAGAACATTCCACGTTGTTATGGAGTGTGCTTGGTTACGGTGACTATTGATTTTTGTACACCGTCACATCTCTCTGTTATATTGTAAACTTGTGGAGAGCAGGTCAATGTTTATGTGATAAAGAAAGGGTTTACTTACCTATCGTGATTTCAAAACTTATCGCTTTGTCACCAATCTTCCTGTCGATCATGGTGGCTTCCAGGAAGGAACCAAAGAGGAAGAACTCATCTATTTTCCCAGTGGCGCTCTGATGGAGTGAGGAGAAGGGCCATAAAGAAAAAGTGAAACATTTTATTTGACTGAAGTGCACTCATTTTATTGAAGAGTCTGTGGAGGAATAACTGCAGGTGCTCTTTCCTGTAAATCACTACACACATAAAATCTACCTGAATTACTGAGCCACTTAGTTTATGCAGTACATTTGTAGGTGTATTTTATTTCATTACATTTACAAGTGCATTTCCACCATATTTTCTGCCCTATGATGTTTTTAATTCATTCACATGGTTGTTATTTAAATGTTAAATATTAATCATCAATATTTAACATATTATTCTTTTAAAAAATATTATTTGCAGCAGCTCATCACAACGCCCCCCAGGTAGCCAATACAGCTTGGGCCACAGCAGCCTAAATCCAGTACAAGTGGTTGCCAGACTCAATCTCAATGACACAGCAGTATACTTGGGCCAATATATGGGCCCAAAAATGGGGCAGATACTGCATACCTGCAACTTTTTTGCAAAGTATTTATAAACAATAAAAAAAGCAAACAAGGTTGCCAGAATAGCGAATAACTGTCCATGCACGCCTAAATATGCTGTGAGATCCAACGTTCATAGCCGCCATGATGGAAATGTCCTTACAGGCTGAAGCTGTCAGTAAATTGTCACAGTCTGGGTTTGCACAACAAGTGTGATATAAAAGGCAGTTCAAATAAACTGCATATTAAGTGACACTCAAGAGGAGATAAACAAACACTATGTAATTGATTTGCGTTCTGATATAATCAATAAAGGGACTCCAAATCTTAACAAATTTACAGCATGAGTAAGATGAGGAGTCTCCTCCAAAGAATGACAGGACATCGTATCATTGAGCCAAACAAGGAGGGGAGGTAGATTTCCATTCATTCCAGTCAAAATAGCCCTTTTATCTATAACCACACAAAACATTAAAGCCTGCTGGGTCTCATATGACAACTTCAGGAGTTTCCAGAACAACCCAAAACAGCAAGTACACAGTCCGGATTGATTTGTTTCCCAATAACTTAATAATTAAATTATTTCTTCCCAAACTTTTTAACTGTAGGGCAAGCCCAGAAAAGATGTCACAAATAGCTGAAATCAATGGAAAGATCCTATTAAGTCTGGTCTGAAAAAATTAATGTCATGCATGACCTTAAACTGTACGAGCTGAAGTCTGGTCGTGGTACTGATTCTTGGAACAAATCGGGATTAGTCTCTTCAAGAACTTAACCAAATTTGACCACCATATGTGGAGCTTGCAATCTTCTGGATTTCAAAAAACAAAACATTTTTTTTGTTACACTTCCAAAGTCGTATATTGGCATCCTGTCCTATTCTCAGAAATTAGGATGACAAATGCATTTTCCTGTGAATGATCCACATTGATGAACACATTTTACTTTGTGTTATAGATGATAAATGACAAGTCAAACCAAGTTAAATATTTAGAGGGGGGATAAACGAGCCCATTTACAGCATTTCTTTGATTAGTTTTATTTCCTCAAATTAGTAATCTGTCTCTCCTTCAAAGCAAAATACTTGACAACTGGCACAGACTCATGCTGGCATGAATGACTGCGGTTCCCAGGGGACACATTTACACCATAACAGCCAAGAGGCCGAATAGCTGGCAAGCTCGCCCTGAAGCAAAGCATCTAATGTTTCTGATTTCCCTGATGAGCAGTTAACTACACATGTGCCAATACAATGGTGGATAGGAGCATCACACTGTTTATTGTGGGGTCAGGAGGTCAGAAGAGGTCAAACAACATGTTGTTTTCACGGATCACAGGTCAGGAAAGCAGCTTTTCTTTGACTGTTTTGTTTTCATTTTTCATCATTTTGTTTTCAGCGATGAAGATGGGGGGGACATTTCATTTTACACATAAAATAACATCAAACTCAAACAGAAAACGAAACATCCAAAAACCACTTAGCTGTTTCTGCGCTCGGGTCTTCTCACCTCTGAGATGTTGGAAACCGTCTCCACCTGCACCTCAGTGGAGCTTATGATCTCAGGTGAAGTGGTGTCCAGGATCTCCACGGCGATGGAGAGCAGGAGACGGGCTCTGAAGGACACGCCTTCTCCAAGACCCTCATTCAGGTCCTGGTGCTCGTCCATCAGAGTGTACTGACGGGTGGAACCGTACATGTTGGCCCAAGCCGGACCCAGGGTGGGCAGGAACCCTGGAGAAGGTGAAGGGAAAAGAAAGGTTTGTAGGAGATGACGTGGTAATCTATCACAGTATTTGACTATTTTTTTGTTTTGACAGTTCTATTTAAGGTCTGTGTGTGTGTCACTCGAGGTGTGTGAGAAATTTCTCAGGAAATTTGCAAATTCTTCATAATGGATCTTGTACTTTGGTTTAACATATGTTAATGTAAGTATTGATTGCAAGTCAATTTGGATGTCATCCACTAAATTCATACAGCCATTAGCAAAGGGTCGGGTGATTCATGTGGTTCGATTCACAATCTACTGCAGCACAGCTAATTACTACATACAGTAAAATATTAACTAGTTAAGACGGACTAATTAATATACCTGACAGCTAATCAATGCTAATGAGAAAAAACTGTGTGTGTGTTTTGACCTACCTTTGTCACCTTCATTTGATATCTTCCGTAGGTCAATAAAGTGGGTTCCTATGGCAACATCGTTGACCTTATCCGAGTCTCGTATCTGGACCTTCATGCGTTTGCAGAGTGGAGGGAACAGCTCAGTGAAGATGACCTGCTCGTTCCAGATCGGTTCATAACTGCTCTTCTGGACTGAAGTCTTCCCCTGGGGACACATGAAGGAGTAAGTCCAAGGTGGAAAATATGAAAACAAATTTGTATCGGTCAGTTATGTGACTCTAGCCCTCATGTTATAGTAGCTAATACTGTTGTCTTAGTCTTTTTAGTACAAAATGTCCTTTTTGTGTTACTGTCCCTCTGCAACGGCTCAGCAAGAAAACTCTGTCCGCTGAAACACAAAGTGGAGATTTTGTACAAAAAATACTTTAACTTTGCAAAACACTAATTTGATTTGTCTAATTCAGACAGCAGAAACCTCATATTGGCTTCATCTGAACTTAAAGGTATAACGAGTAGGATTTGTCGGTTGCTATTTGTAAACGCAACATTCAAAGTTGGCCCCTCCTCCCTGGCTCAAAGTGCATGCACTTCTGGTGGTCCCACGTGCTTACGAACTGGCTACTGGTTGCTATGTTTTTATAGAGGTCTGCCCCTCACACCCTGCACGCTGTTATTGGCTGGGGGCTACACACCACTGCCCAAAGGTTAATGCCCAGAAACATCCCGAACACAGCAAAATAAGAAAATACAGGCAGAGAGCAGGGTCTCTGCAGATACAGACAGCGCCACATACTTCTAGTGGGTCACAAGTGATGATGGAGAGGGATTATTTTTGTATGAGTCTATATGTTGTTTTTTTGGAAATGTTACTCGTTATACCTTTAAGAAGTCATTTTTGCAGAGAACGAGGATTGTGGATTTTGTCCTTCATCACTTACATTGAAATCACTTTGGGACGGGATCTCTTTGCGTCTAGTATGGACAGAAGGAGCAAAACAGCAACTAATAACCCTTTCAATGTACATATGAGCATGTAAGTATTGTATTAAGATTGACTTGAAAAAATGTGAACCTATCGTTTAAGATGCAGGCGTTATCCAGGCACCTACATTTTGGACCTGTCCACGGCTGGAGGATTTTTGGATGGGCGTTTTTAAAACCCTCTCAAATGTATGTGGCACAGTTCCTGATCCTAACCCCCTGACGAACATATTCGGGCCTGTCCCTGAGGACTTAAAGGTCAGGGCTAACACAAGAAGTAGCTATGGCCTTCTCTACACTCCTTCCTCAAAGTCTGCTCCTCAGACTTCTGAATCACCATCTCATAAACGCTGGCTGGAGGATGTAATGGTACACCTCAAGCTCAAACATTTAAAGCATACTACTTAAGGCTCAACCAGTAAGTTTTATTAGATCTAGCTTTCTCTTTTATTTTCCCTTGATATTACAGGGTATTTGTGTATGGGATGGATGTAGGCTTCTGTTAATGTTTGTAATATTTGAATAAAGGTAGTTATTCTAAAACTTTGGGTACCTAATGGCCATAAAATTCTGTTATACATAAATAAATAACGTAGGGATAAAATCTTAATGGTTTTCAAAATGAACTGTGCCTGCTGCTCCTATATAACAATATATATGTAGTTATTAGTTAAACTATTTTGATACCTTTAAACCTTGTAAATCCACACTACAGATATCTGCAGGTGTATGCATTATGAAACCCACAGCGTATTCTAGGGGAGGAGTAACAATCTCTTTGGGGAGTAATAACAACCGCTAGAAAGTAGCAAAGCATAAGAGACTGCAGGATGTGGAGGGAGTTACTTTCTGCCCGGCAAACTGCACTTGAACGTAGGGGTCCACCAGGTCTCTGTTCTCTCCTATGAAGGCCTTCTTCACATTAGCCATGATGCTGGTGTTCATTTTAGGAAGTCCCTCAGCGCGGTAGATCTTCACATAAAACCTGGCCCACTGCCTCTCTGCTGGGATGCCCTCCGGGAGCAGGAGGTTCCTGGAAACAAACAGCAGCACAAAAACTCATTCAGAGACAGGATTGTGGAGTTAGTGGTTACATTTAAGAAAAGTACAGCCTGTGGAAAAGCCTTTTGAAGATACTGGGCGATTATCTTTATTGAAGATTATACGTTTTTGACAGTCTTTGCAACTTTAACACAGTTCAGGTCTAAAATATGTACCATTATTCACCACTGTATGTCAAAGTCATCAAATATTTCAATATTAAACTTATAACTTCTTATAAGAGATACTAAAAAAAAGAAATCTCTGACATGAAGAAAATGTTGTAGAAATTAAACAATGTTAAAATGTCAGTCTGTTATGGAGAATAATTTACACATACACAGTAACATTTGTTATATTACTTTCCACTGGTAAAATGGGACTTTTAGTTGACAAAATATTCTTCATTATCACTTCAATCTGAAACTGGCACATCAGTCACAGCTTATTACCCCTCTATGTCATCTTCATCGGTCTCGTTGGCCTTGTGTGGGGTCTTGATGTTGTCGCCTTTCCCGACCACAGCAATGTCACACTTTATATATCCTTTACACCCCGCTGTTATGTCATCAGGATCAGACAGGATGGCCCACTTGTGGTAAAACTGATGTTCTGGGATAAATATCAAACAATTAGTCAACTAACAAACAGCTTTTATTAAATCCATTTTCACTTCACAATGAGACAAAATGTATTTGTATTTGTATTTTCAAATAGACATTGCACACTAATATTTGATAATGAAACTTTAAAAATAACTTATACAAGACACATTTGAGACTATGAGTGTATGTTATCACCAGTTATTAGATTAATATCGGAGGTACAGCTTGTAGTTTACCAGGCTGAGAGTAAACAGTCCCAACATCCATCTTGAAGGTTCCCACCAAGGTCCCACTCCGAAGAAGGTTTTTAGAGTGAATAACCTACACAGACAGAATTGAGAAAGAAACATTAAAATAAACAGCAAACTCTGACAAATTCACTGCTGAACTGGAAACGACTATAAATAATTAAAAAGTGTGAGTGTTATGGGGAAACAGATGGCTGTGGACTTTATGTTTAACAATGGGCTGCATAATGTCTTCACCATTTTACATTAAAGGTTCTGCATGTAACTTTCAGAAATTGCTTGTTAACAATGACACCAGTGGCCGTTAAGTCAGCTGCAGACATCATCCTGTTACTCGCACTCCGTAGGCGCGAGCCAGCATCGGCCAAAACGTGACGTGACACACACAAGATTGAACATGACAGACAGGCACCATGTCGATAGCTTGCTTTTCAATAAAGTTGTTTAAAGAAAATACTGATAGCTTGCTAGTCAGCTTTATCAATCGCTGTTTGTCTAGCTTTCACCGAGAGGCTCAGCAACGTCAGCAGAACTACATTTGCTGGATAAAAACGGTGAAGGAATTAGACGGAATATTATAAATAAGATGTGTTGCCTGTGTTGAGTTGTGAGTTTGTGTTGTGGTGTGTGCCGGTCATTTGTTGATGTTAGCTTAACGGACTCCACTTGCTACAGCGGTATGATCCCAAAATAAACAGATTTTGCTGTGATTTAATTGCAATAAACGGATCAAAAGGATGCCGAAATAACTACATCATGATTAACGCTGATTTGTGAAAAATCTGAATTCATGCTCTGTCATGTCTGTCCGCAAAGCGACAAACAAACAACTTTTAAAATGCTTGTTTTCTGAATGGAGTTTGGATTGATTAGGTCTATGCTAACATTGTAGCTGCTCCATCAACACTCAATAACATAATCTAAATTAGGCATAAATACGGCAGCGACATTACTGTTTATACGCATAGATATTTACATGTTGTGTAACTTGTGTAACATTATATCTGTATAAATATGAAGTAGTATCATAGAACCAACATTAGCTAGTGTTGCACACTGCGCTGCAGTTCTATAGAAGTCTATCGGACTACCCTGCAAGTTGAAAAATGACGCCATGCATTAAAAAGTGACGCCAAGGGGTCCTGACCAAGCGTCCATATGTGACGAGTTGGGCACATCCGTTGGATTTTCCTGGAAAAACCGTCCCGCGTTCTTCACATTAAAAGCAGTCTACAGGCTGATAGAGGCGACCGAGAAAGTCGCGGAAGGTCTCATTTTTTAGGTTAGGTTACAATCCGCATTTCACAATTCACACATTGGCAATAAAAAATGATTAAAAAACATTTATACATGTTAAAACGTACATACAGTCCCTTTAAGCATAACCAGTTTCTGTCTCAGATCATTAATTAACCTAATTAATGAAATAAGCAGCAACATCCTTTTATGTCTTCAACACATACAATTACGCAGCAAAGTACTCTAAAATGTAACCTAAAGAGTAAGTATGAAATTTCAATAATGTTCTATGTATAACTCATGTACCAAAACATGTACCAAAGAGGGAACGATTGGGCGGTAACAGTTTATTTTAGCAGTACTGCAGTGTGTACCTTTGGGTTACGGGTTACTTACTGAGAGCTTGATGATCTTGTCAAACATGACATCAGGAGGGACGTGGAAGTCAAAGACGAAATACTGCAGAGAGCAGAGAAAACGTTTGCCCATTAAAATGTATTCACTTATACTACAGGAAAACACAGTAAAATGTCCCAAAACAATTGTTTCTAGACAAGTTTGAAGTTCAGAAGATATTAAAGCAAAGTTCAACTGAGGAACTGAGGGAATGAACAGAAATACGATGATGTGACGTGATCTTTTCATTATCATCGGCTGATATTGTAGCCACATCACAGCTCGAGCTCCTCAAGCTTTCAGTTCTTTAGAGGCATGAAAATAAAATGGCTGATTTAAAGTTCTACATCACAGTTTTGTCATACCTTTGCTGTAGATGTTTTAAGGTACAGCCATACTGCAGCTTATGTGCAACTCTACTACATGCAGTGGCCACGCAGGGTACACAGACACCACAAGAACTCAGATTTGTTTTGTGACTTTTCATGTGGTACTTTTGTAGGTTATTCATAACTCTGAAGTTGTGCTGTTGGTTGCAAACAGATCCTGAACTTAAGTATTTTGTTCATGCTGGAGATGAAGAGAGGCTGCCTAACTCTTCTCTCTCCCCAAATATTATACAATATATTCTATTCTGTTGTAATAAACAAAACACTATAGAAAACCATCAAAGGAAACCTGTGGTGCAGGTTATGTTTAATTAAAGCAGAGCTATTCTGCTTAAGTAGTATGCAGATGCATTATGTAAGAGAAAATTAACACAAAATATGATGAATATAAACATTACATCAGACTCTGAAGATACTCAATATTAAAGGATTAGGAGCAAAAACAAACAAACAAACAAAAAACTGACTCAGGAAATCTCAACATCCACTTCAAACAGAAGCTATGGCTTTGGGGGCCCCTGAGTGTTTTGGCCCCTGGGCCTGTGCCTGGTAGGCTTGTACAGTAATCCACCTATGATCTCAACATAAACATATAATTCAGGATAAAATATGTATGCTAAAGGAAAAACTAAGAGGAGTGACAAGGAACAGAGGTAAAAAGGTGGCTCACAAGTAGAATAGAAGAATATTCACACTTCAAAAATACACCATATTACTTAAAGCTATACTGCAGGTACAGCAAGTAAGTATGTCAGTCACTTCCTTCTCAAAACTTTTTCCTTTTAATACAAACAAAAACAAGAGAAATGGGGTGACATCATTTTTCTCATGATGATGTATTTTTGCAGTATTAACAGTGAACCTCCCACTAAAACCAATTTCAGACGATTATTCCTGAGAACAGTGAAGCTACAGTATCTACAACAGCCCAGACTCTGAACAAACTGGAGGGTCTGGATACAAGGAAAGAAAGCTTGAAGGACTATTATTTTGATCACTCTGGTATCCAGTGGGTCTGTCCACGGGGGATTTTCAGACAAACAGGAAGAATCGATAGCAGACAAACTGTCACTTCCACTCCCTGCAGGACACAACCTGGAGGCTGAGCTCTGCGTGACCCTCACCACTACCAACACTTCCTACTGTTCAGGAACATAAGAGCGACAAGAACTCTCTAGTTAAGAGTGTTGTTATGTGTAGTATTTTGAAGTCAATAAATCATTACAACGTTTGACCATCAAAGCATTTTACTTTGTGCATGTTGGGGTTGCATTTTCCCAGAAATCTGGTTGCAGGAGAACGTGAAAAAGGTACTAACTGCTGTCTTCAACACCTGCTCTCACTTACTATGACTATATTACTGTGTGGGTGAATATACATGTAGCAATCTTATATTGGAGTTAGTTGTTAAATATTGTAATTCTGTCAATTATGTCTCAAGTTTGTTGCAGGTCTAAGAATTTTACTTTCTTAAATCTGCATTCACTGATTTTTTTTTGGCCACTTGGGGGCAGCGGAAACAAGCTGTAAACATGTTGACATATCATCACCTTTTAAGTTTATATGGTGGACTTGTTCATTGAAAACAGAGAGTGAGAGTGAACGAAAGCAGTAAACCAAAACAATAAGTTGAAAGATACTAAAATGCTCTGTGGAGCTGAGAGAGTCGGGTGATATCATCACTACAAACAGCCCCTTTCTTGTACAAGTAGTCATGTGATGCAGCTTTAAGTTACCACTTCTTTTACAAAATAAAGTACTATTTTACAGAATCTAAAAAATTATGCATTCACCTTTCACATCTGAAGGACTGACATATTTCTTTCCTGACATGTACACTGTATGTACAGCACGATGAATTTTATGCACCATGGCATCGTGTTTTTACCACTACAGTTGAGCCTAATCTAATCTGTGTCATTATTCTGAATCTAATCTCAACCTGCTTCAGCAACAAATCTCAGTCGAGCCTCAATGTCGGCCGTAATGTGATTTAAGGCAGTTTATGTCAACTTAAAAGCATGACTAGAACACTGCATGGGTTACAAAAATGGGATCAGCCTTGGAAATACAATTGCTTTTATATGAAGAATATAGGAGTGACAAATTGAAGCTGACATTTGGAGGTAAAGAGGAAGTTTATATTATATAAAAATGTGTCCATTGCAGGATGAATTTTTAAAGCTTAAAAGGTCTCACCTCGTTGTAGTACGGGCAGTTGGTAGACTCCTTCATAGACGTGTACTTCTTGTCGTCTCCGATCTCCACACACACCACTGGGTCCATGTTGAGGCCTATCAGCTGCCGGGCCTCGATCACTGTGATGCTGATCTGATGGGAGACATTAGCACATCAGAGACTCTGAAAGCTAAAACAACAAGACTTTCCTCCAACAGCGAGTTAATCAGCAGAAACACTATCATCATAAATCATGCAACTACGCAGTAATTACCCTGAGGACAATTCAAAGGCAAAAAAACAAATCGATCTTTCACAAACTCTAATGATTCTGATTCCAGGCAGTGAGGGCTTTTGCCAGATACTCTTTTAGTCTGTGATTTTATTCTGAACTCTCCCCAGGCTACAGTAATGTAGCATTTGATGGTCAAAATAGATCCAAGCTAAAGGTTTCTACATCCAATCAGTATCCCTCTGGTTTAATTAGTGGTGGGATAATGAAGAGGAACAACAGAAAAGAGAAAGAGGATAGTCTGCAGCCTACAATTACACCAGGATTTCAGTCTGGTGTGTAAATGGATTCATGTTTTTAAATAAAATAGGCCATGAAAATAGGCCATGGGCGAGCACTGGAGGAGAGTTACACTGTATCCACAATTATTCTGTTACTTGTTTTCATTGATGTTGTGATGAATAAGTTCAGTGTGGTAGTCACAGCAGGCCAACAGCCATTTTAAAGAAAACACAGATGCATATTTCTGGATACATTAATATCCGACACATAGGCAGACACATAACCCCTTGTAGAACTGTAAATTGCCATTTTTAAACTTTGGTTTTCATACGGATTAAAAAAACCGATATAAAGATACAAAGTTGTTATTAGTGAGCTTTAGATTTTGTTACCTTTGGACAGAGCCAGGCTAACTGTTTCCCCATGCTTTTAGTCTTTGCGCTAAGCTAAGCTAACTGGCTGCTGGCTGTAGCCTTATATTAACAGAAAGATATGAGGGTGGTATCAATCTTCTCGTGTAACTCTCGGCAAGAAAGCAAATAAGTGTACCTCAATCAGGTACTACGTGGGACAATTCGTATTTTTTCTGTCTTTTTCCCCCCAATTTTTTACA
>NTHP01000019.1:940905-951592 GCA_003416845.1 Oplegnathus fasciatus | reverse complement strand
GAACAGCGATTGTCCAATCATAGATTAGAAACCGTAACTAGTCGAAACGCATGTCCGGCTAACAAGCTTACTACATTAGTAACGGTGCGTTACTTCAAAGGCAAAGGAGCACATCACTAACTAGCTACATTAGGCTGACATGTGCTTTATTGGATTTGGGGAAGTTTACACTTCAGCAACCATAGCTTACCCTAAACAGTTAGTCCTCATCCTAAAAGCTTAACACGATAATTCAGAATGAAATAACAGTCTGATACGTTTTTCCTATTTATAATACTAGGACTATAGCTCTAACTACAATACAGGAACAATGCTTCTTCTTTATTTGCCTGTCTTCTACTGTATGTGGATCATTGACTTATGAAGATGCTGACTTTTTGCCTGGGAGACGTAGCTTAAGCCTCAGTCTTTTAGCGTAATATTTTGTATATATCCTTAAAATGCATATTTAAGATCTCTTATACAAGGTTCTCGTTTCAAAATGAGTCCGCTGGAAACATTAAAAAGTCGACAGTGTTTTTAACCAACTCCTGGAGCTAATGTTAGCTTAGCTAGCTAGATACAGATTATAAAATCTGCCAGAAACAACTTTCATTTTGGACGGCAAAATAGGCGGTCAATGGCTAAAACTGACAAGCCTGATTTGTACCGATTGTTTCAAAAACGACTACGAATTTCTTAAGTTAAATCTGCCTCTGTTATCATTGTAAACTGTATGTGCCATACAAGAATGGAAAGCTTTATAGGCGTAGCAACAGTAACTAAAGGGGGTGGAGCTTAGCCAATGCTGATCAATTGATGTTGCCAATCTGTACAAGCCCACATAGAGACCTGAGAGGAGGTCTAATCAGGCAACATAAGTGAAAACACCTGTGCAGGTAAGGCCTTGAACAACCTATCCAAATAAGGCACAAAGTCTATATTTAAGATGAATATATCTATACTGTGTAAGAATGGCATGTTTCTGTATTAGCTGACATATCTGATGTTAGGAATGTTTCCACAGGGAGTCAGTGCTGCAGTGAGCAGACCCACTGTGATAAAGACGAGCGAGATAAAAGACCACCTGCACCATAGCGCTGTGTGATGATACATGTGACGCCAGAGCTGTCTTTGAAGACACAGCCATTTACACTGATGGACAAATGAATCACACACTGGGCAAAAAAAATCATAATAAATAAATCAACACTCGTTTCAGTAAATTATCCTTTCATCAGAGGCTTTGCTCAGGCTGAATTGTCTCCTATGAGTGCCGATTTGATGTTATGCAAATTATTCATGCATTTTTAAATGTGTTGAATAAACACAATGACTATTTACAGCAATATGTTTCAGTGGGGCAATACCGATTAATTTATGAATTGTTTTTACAAGAGAAAAAAAATCCTGTCCTGTTAGCCCTTTGCACCAGTGTTAAAGTACGATCACACTCTAATGTGCAACCCCATTTCATCTCATTGTTCATTTTTTCCCCCGGTATTTGATGTCCACAGATCAAATGACAATTGGAGCCTTGAATCCATTCTCTTCATGTCTGGCACATGTTCTCCTCTGCATGCACTATTCAGCAGATCTGCTTCACTGCCAGTAAAACCAAGCAGGAGGTGATTTATTTATTAGGAATAACAAAACCCCTGCAAAGCTGGATCATTGTGGTGCCGCAGATAGCACAAGATGCTTCATGGGCGCCGCCATAAATCATCCTGCAGGGCCCGGAGACGATGTGGAGGGAGGCAGAGGCTGCAGAAAGGAGAGGTGGTAGCAGCGGGACGGTCAACTTCAGGTGCAATTTCACTCAATTAAGGGGATGAGGAGGAACCAATATTCCATAACAAGCTACCCACGCTCTATTAGAGTCATACTGTACAGTTATGATGAAATTCGATGCCCACTGCAATGAGCACAAACTCTCCTGTAAGCAGCATACATGACCTTTAGGCTGCAGGTGATATAACAGAAATAGACAGCAGTAGGTGGAGCTCTGTGTACCATATAGACACAGTTCTTCTGTTTGTTCTTCCACTCTGCGCTCATGATTAAACCCAGAGCAGATATGATACTGCATGGGAATAATCTATAATAGAGGAGTTTGTGCTTGCGTGCCTCTCAAGTGTTTTAGAAATACAATTTAACTCCTGTTCTCACAAAGTTTTAAGCTCAAAGTCTCAGAAAGGCTTCTGGCGGCTGATGACAATCCTTCAGAAGTTCTGAGATTATCATAATGCCTCAGAGGGACATGTAACTCTCCATGATTTTAAGAAAAATGATAACTAATGAGGTGACATCGTTGTGAAATATTGCACCTGCATGAAAGAGGAGGTGAAACAGACACACGAAACCACAAACTAAAAGGAGGGAACATCAGGCAGACAGGGAGGATGTAGGAAATATAACTTGAGGCTAAACTGTTTATGACATTCTCCTCCTCCTCCTCCTCCTCCTCTTCCCTAGAGGAGCAACAGAGTCATCTCCGGTTATCATCTCCTGCACATTAACGCTTCATTACCAGAATAAGAACAATTAACACTGGCCGTAGAGTGTCAGAATTCAGGACACAATGAAACAACTTTAGAAAGTTTAATTCTGAAAACCTCTCAACCAGAGGTAAAGTGAGCAGCTGGCAATTCAGGATATAAAAGGGTTTGGATGAGAAGTGGCAAGGCTATTAAAATTTTTTCACAAGCCCATCAGTCTGGCCAACGCCAGTGTGAGGCGGCTTAGAGGTGGATTTGTTGGCTAGGTAGGAAGTTATTGGTATTTTCTCTGCAACTCATTCACTTTTTTTCAGACAAAAGCCCTACGGCAGCTCTCACAAAGACTGACTGACAGCTCTTTGCAACCACTGCAACTAGATGACAGGTGCAGCAAGGACGGAGGGATTGTTCACCTGAAGAAAGGTGAGGAAACATACATGAATGTGCTGGAGTTACAGCATAGTTAATAAATCTATAAGTTTTAGCTTCATAAGTTTGGCGACTACTCTCGCCTCACTTTTACTGAACCCTTTTACAGTATTTCTCCACAGCAGTTCTTTCTTTTTTTTCTTTGTCGACCAAATCCAAATACTGTATCTGTTATATAACACCCGTGGGATGCTCTAAAACTTAGATTAGTCAACTTTCTTGTTTTCCTCGGGCTGCTTCGGGTCTCACGTCGGCAGACCTTGAACAGTTTTTAATATATTTGCTGTAAGACAGTGCAACTTCAGTGTCAACAAACAACAACAAAACCATGGACACGACGGCATGCAGCCTCACACATACACAATTTTTCATGCACACATTCGACACGCAGTATAATGATGGACTTAGGGATCTGGCTGTGCAGATAGTCTCAGTGGAAATCGATAACACCCACAGATTATTTCACATACTATTCAGCAAAAACACAACAAGCAAACCACGGAGGAAGACCACGTAACAGTGCAAAGAGGCAAAGAGCAGCCTGTGGGGCAGAGGGTCTTACAGTTTTTCATACTAAATCTATAAAACCTCGTACAGCCCGGGATTACTTGTCTATTATTATGAACCAACATATGTGATACATTCTAAACTGTATAAACAGACCATGCAACTTTAGCCACAATGTTTTTCCTTTTTCATTTCAATTTTAATGTTGACAAAGTGACAAGCAAGGTTCACATCCCCACAGTGCCAACAAAATACATTTTAAAATTAAACTGTATTATTTTCAACCTCATGAGTGCTGATGGGAAAAATGTTGAGAAAAGTCTCTTTCAATTCCTACTGTACAATGTCACCTCTTTAATACTGACAATGTCGCTGTTGATATAAGCTAGGCTCAAACACATCTACATTTCTGTACACTTAAAAGAGTTCTCCACCGCATTACTCTCCCATAACATTGTCAGACTCACGATGGACAGTTTTAAAAAAAGTATTAGAATCGAGCGAACCAGAGATCTCGTCTTGTACAGCTCAGTTGGAGATTCGGGTGTGTTATACAAGTTATGGCTCCTGTAACCTTGAGCCTCACACAGACATGAGGAGTGGACTACAGAAGTCTGGTAAGTTCACTTCTTTCTAACTCCACACTCAGATTTGATGACACAGATCCATATATATATATATATATATTTTCATTTTCAAACTTGCAGTCTTCAGCCCCAACCGACGCTGCCTCAAGACTTCACGCAGCTCCCTCTGGAGCCACAAAAGCCTTGATACAACAACTTTTTTCCACATGTGCAGAAGTACTCCCCAACACCTGTAAACAGACTTTGATGTGTAAAATTGGTGGTGTTCCCCTTTTAATTTGAGTACACCTCTGATACCAAATTCATGTCTGCCTTATAAGATAAATATAAGAACAGATACTAAAAACTTGTTGTTTTTTTTTGCAAATATCAAATAAAACAACTTTTAGATCAAATGTCAGCTGTTTTCCACATAACTCAAAGCCCCCTTCCGACTGCATTGATTACTTAATTGAAACATTGACAAACATTGACTATGGTCACATCTGCATCATGTAATAACATGTTTACAGAATATTCTGATTCACAGATTCCTATAGAAGATCATAGATGATTTTGCAAAACCTGCTCTTGACTGTGGTTTTGGGGCATCACTGTCTGGCCACTGTCATTAAACACAGGATCCCTACATGTACCCCTCCACAACAGTGACAGCTGTTACATAAGCTGGACAGTATAAAGCCTCATCAATGTGTGAATGCTGGACCCACCTATCAAGTTATTTTCTCACCCACGAGGGCCTCAGTAGTGCTGTTACTGTTAATGATCTCCTAAACACTGAAGTACATAATTAAAACAACACATCTTGTTTGCTGTTGTGGAGAGTCATCACAGTAATATTCAGAGGCAGTCCAACAGCATTTCACAGCCGGATTCACTGTAATGTAATGTAATGTAATTATCATGGATATCACTATAACTATATCATGGAGATAGTCTGTATGTTTGACTCACTTCCTGAAGGTCGGTATGGACCCCTGTAAGGATCGTCCAGGAGACGTCCCCGACCCGTGGCTTTGTCCTGACAGCAAGCTGTCCGTTTCGAAGGAAAACATCCCGTCACGGTCGTCAGGAACATCCAGGAATTCCCCATCGCTCCACACTCCCACCGCGCCATCCATCGACTGGTATCTGATCTCTATGGTAATGCTGGTCTGAAAACAGAACAAAAACAGGTGAAAATGAGTTTATATTATCAGCAGATAGCTAATAAACTTTCACTTTCATAGAGGTCACAGGGCAGTTGTTTGACTTCAAGGCATTTGGAGGAGAGATAATCTCTTCTCAATGTATCAGAAATAAAGAAGGTGCCAAGTTATTCAGCTGTTGAGCAGATTTCATTATTTCACCTCTCAGCTGCTTCTGATGTGCATATTATTTCTGCACCAGAATCTGATCCAAGGACTTTCTGACATGTCTACTCGAGAAACTCCTACAATGCCAAAATTGACGGCACAAATAATGTCCCTGACACTAATATAATTTGTTTGTTTGTCAGGATAACAGAGTGCTGTTATGACTGTCATAACTTATACTCCCTCAGCTGTCAAGATCATTTTAAATGCCTTTAATAGAGCCTGAGGAGCACAGGCTTGCCAAATCACATTAAACTATTTTCCTTTTAATTATTTCTTCCAAAGTCAGTTTTCCTAAAATCTTTCTATGTGGCCAACAATAATTAATTTAGGTGATTTATATGATTGATTTATATGATTGAAGTCTTGTTATGTTTTCTATGTTATCATCTTATCTTAGATTTTCAGCCATGCCAGCAGCGTGGCTCGAGGGACGGCAATGTTGGTGTGTCGGTGTGTCCACCACTTTGGTTCAGACTGATATTGTCATGAAATGTCGTACACACATTCAAGTTCCCCTCAGGATTAATTGTAATAACTTTTGTGATCCCTTAACTTTTCCTGTAGAGCCATCACCAGGTCAAGTTTGTAATACTTGGTTTATGACCAAATACCGGCAAAAAACAATAATGACATTTCCATCAGACTTTGTGTTGACTGCTAATTAGCAAATGTTAGCATGGTAAAACGCTAAACTTAGAGGGTGGACATGGTAAACATTATAGCTGCTGAACATCAGCATGTTAGCTTTGTCATTGTGAGCTTGTTAACATGCTGATGTGAGCATTTAGCTCAAAGCACCACTGTGCCAAAGTACAGCCTCACAGAGCCGCTAGCATGGCTGCAGACTCTTAGTCTTATTAAGTTATCGCTGTTTTACTGGTATTCTGCTTTGCTGATTTTGTCCCCACATTTTGGTTCTTATTATCTGCTTTATGTCAAGCACTGTAACAGTGATATTGAGAAGTGCTATATGGATAAACCTTATTATTGTTATTATTAATAGGCTACAAAAGGACTTTGGCACATCAGAAAACTTAGTTCTTATATCGTGGGTGTATGTATGCATTTATGTTTGTTTATAAAATGTCATTTTTTTGTTTTTTTATTTTAATTGCTCAGCACACATATAATATAACACCTCAACCACTATGGCACTGTGACAGGATATTTATAAACCAATCCAGTGAAATTACAGAACAGCCAACACCTTCAGGCTTAGTCTTTTCTTATCTATAGCAATCCATTTAATTGTGTACGTAAAAAGCTCTCAGTATCGGCAACAAACTTTAACAAGACTATAAATCATCTCTTCTCCCTGGTATTTGCTGGGGGAATTCAGATTGACAGTAAGTCTTAGTTTAATCCAGGCCAGAAACAATGGTGACACTGTAGTTTGTCTTTGGTGTCTTCTGGGGACTCATGTTTGGACAAATATTATCCTCCTGACAATGACCTCATCTTTATTACGGAGTAGCCAATTTATTCTACTGACAAAGACGGATGAGGAGAAAATATACACGGGGCTCTCGTTCACCTTTCTCCCTCCATTTCTCTTCCTCACATGCTCACAAGGCAATCACTGTAGTCCATGAGGAGTTCCATTTGTCACTATGGCAACCACACCAGTGCAGCTGTAGGTAAAAGTGTTGCTCTCAGGTGACGTTGGATTTAATTTCTTCAGTTTCTTCCTGCAGGGATGTACAGTACTGAAACTCTCCTAATTGTGCGTGTTCACAAGAAGCCGATGGTGCATATGTCAGTGTGTGCGAGTGTGTGTGTGTGTGCGTAAGCCCTAAAGCACTCCCATGCTGTGTGTCATCATCCCAGAAACGTCACATCAGCACTCCCTGCTCCGCTAACACACTTCTCCACCCTGGGGTGCTTTAAAAC
Organism: Oplegnathus fasciatus; assembly: GCA_003416845.1. Classification (NCBI taxonomy): domain Eukaryota; kingdom Metazoa; phylum Chordata; class Actinopteri; order Centrarchiformes; family Oplegnathidae; genus Oplegnathus; species Oplegnathus fasciatus. The sequence continues at coordinate 944,344 of NTHP01000019.1, read as the reverse complement.
CTCATGTGGTTAAGTTCTCCCTCACACATCCTATTGTGCTGCTCTCTGTTACACATACTGTACATGTTCTCTCCTACATTAAATATTCACCAGCAAAATCATCCACGCGCTCATCCTTTCCACTCAGCTGGCTCGCAGTTTAGCTGTTCTAAACACAATTTCCAATCAATAGAGAATATCTGGATTAATGTTAATGGCAAGCGTCCTAATGTGCTGATGTTGCTAAGAAACAGTTGTATTTCCATCAGATCCTCGTGTGCCAGATGATAGCTGTTACTTCTCCTATTGCCACCGCTGCAGGTGTACTGAAGGATGGATTTCTCCATTTAATGTCCCTCTATTTGCTTGTGAATGCATTTTGCTGGCTAATAAGATTCCTTTTAATTCTCCTGCTGTAAGGTAAGTCATATAATTTTATAGCTATAAACGGTTTGAGTTAAGCTTTTAAAAACTGTTTTTAGGACTCTAGGTTTCCCCCTTAATTTTCCCTTTAAATAGTTTTAAGGTTAGAAAAATCACCTTGTTCAACCCTGTCTGAAAGTATATATATTCTGTATCACCTCGCTCCAGCTCTTCATTGAAGCTGTGTGAGTTAAATATTTATTTTTATGGCCCATATTAAATTATTCAACATGTCTTGTGCACCATTTTATACACAGTTCCCAAATTTCATCCTGACATGTTTGGCATTTTTGGGATCTGCACTCGAATTTTAAATATAGTTCTTTGCCTATAGTTTGTTCTGATGGGTTCAATGGGGTTGAAGGGACTTCATGTAAATTTTGGATGTTCAGGTAACATACCCATGGCAACATTACACACGCTCAGCTAACATCTGTTCATTTGGTATGTTGGTTGTTTGGGGCAAATAAACACAAACTGCAAAAACACTCCAGTGGTCAAATTCCTGGGAGTAACAAAATCCAAGTGGAGACAGTGCAGAGATATGAACAAGCCTTCTCACAGTTTAACCGCTCACTTCAATGTGAGAGCAGTGTTTATCTTTACCTTTATTGACGTGTTGTTATCATCGATGAGTGTGTCAGTCAGCTCTAGGTGTCCCTCCTCAGCCACCTTCTGGAGTACCATACAGAAAGTACCCACCAGTCTGCAGGAAAACACCAACAAAGAGCCACTCATCGTAAACAGAAATCAGTGAGATCAATACACGGTGGTCTTGTCCTTTGTTTCCCCTCTGCCGCCCATCTGTTTACTTCTGTGTAAATCTATAGTCTTTGTCACATTGCTAGTGTATCTACTTTTTCAGTTACACTAATAAATACTGACAAATACTACTTTTTTTATTCACCAAAAGCATCTGTTTTCCATCACTCTGTCTCACAGTGTGCAGGTGAGTGTGTGTCAGTGATAGTCATGAACAGCCTGCTGTGTGGTGGTGGGTGGTGATGAAAATGTGCTGTGACAAGACATTGAGAAAGTGCCATACTGCCTTTGTCACCAGCTCACTACAGTATGTCACTCGGCAAAGCAATTTGAAGGAAGTAGATAGCAGCTCAAACAGACACACACATTGTCGATCATTCTTCCTTTCACCTCCTAGCATCTCCTCTTTGTTGTCCTTATTTTGTACACAACTATGAGAAGTGTTTTTGCAGAAACAATCCTCATCCATTCTTTTGCTATTTACAGCACATGAAATTGAGACAAATAATAGATATAAACAATATTAAAGTGTTAATACTTAAGATCCATGTACCATATATTCCATAGTTGTTTTGTTTGTTCTGTTGGAGCTTCTTTAATTTCCATGTGGTAATGCTGTTGTGTGCCATTTTCAGCAAATATAAAAATTATATGCACGTACAGGGAATTATATCGACTCATTAGGATGATTTCAATTTGGTAGTGTATTTCAGACTCGTTTCTCACAAACACACGGACACTGGATTATCTTCCAGTTGTATAAACTTAATGAGCTTCTGGTTTTGTTTCAAGGGGTATATTTACAACTGTCTGGCAGATAACTGTACAACTTACAATTTAACAGTTAATCACAAAAAGCATAAAACTAGTGCTACAATGCTTTCTGTCGGTTGAAACTTTCAAGCAGGTTACACTTGGGTTGATTGGGGTGTGTGACCAGAAGTGTAACATGCTTGAACGTTTAACCTACGAATTGCAGGAACAGTTCTTGGTCATTTGTGACTTAGTGTGAATTTTTCACTTTAAAAAGGCTGGCTGATTTTTCATTAAATTGCAGGGCTTACTGTGCACCACAGCCACTGTGTGATGTGATAACACAGTAAATGTGAATGTTAAAGCTCCATAGAAAGTATTTCCATATTAAAAGGCACCCTGTGGAATTTTTTACCACTAGTAACTCAACAGAGCAATGTTTTTATGAGTGTAAAACAAGTGGGTTTCATGCTATTCCATAGATGGAGGTGGTAACATGCCAACAAGTGTAGCAATGCACCAACAAAGACAGTGAAGAAGAAGAAGACTGATAGCAAGTAACCATGGATGTAAACACTGCATGATTTAAAATATTTTTTTAAAAATTGGCTTTGTAAATATTTTATGGTCAACAGGTTTGTTAGACCTCAAGGATACTCACAATAAAATTTTGGTGAGAAACACTGACTGAAAACACAACTCCTGCTTGTTTAAAAGAAAACTCCAGAGGGCAAATTAAACACATTAACACAAATGTACATATTAACACTTAACTGAAAAACTCCCAGTAATGTGAAAGTTGCTAATACTGCTGATCCTACTGAGAATCAACGATCCACTCTGTAGTGTTTGCTACTTTCAGCTTATTGGCTTGGTTTGGAGCTCCATGTGGTTGCCTCCATCATTAGGCAGCTCAGACCAGCTGATTGTAAACTACCTGCCCTGTGTGAAGTGGCATTTAGTGGTTTTTGCCTCATAATATATTACAGTATGTAAATCCCATTAAAAATACATTTGAAAACTTTGGTGTGACAATTAGCAAACTTGTTCTTGTATCTAATTATCCTGATTACTAAATGCCACCTATCTGGCAGCACATTAAAGGAAATACATAAAACAATATACTGTAAAGGCTTCTACTGTGTGACTCAGGTCTGCAAACATTTCAGAGAGCTAATTCTCCAAAGCTTTCAACACATTTCAGCACCACGTAGCAATTCCCAGCCACTTCTCTTAAGCTCTTATCAATGCCCCCAAGGAGAAGTAAATAAATGGATGAAGAGTCACGCACCATTCATTCACCCAGCACACCGATTGAAAAGGTTATTCTTTGCTTTCATTTTCTGAAGTTTGTTGTTTGCAAGTTTGCAAGAAAAAGAAAGGTTCTCTCGATTTGTTTGAATTTAAAAGTAAAGCTGAAGGCTGCAGAGACTCTGTGCTCCAACATCAGCAGGTACGGCACATTTTGAATTTAACTGCAACTTTTTTCCTTCTAAATTTGCATTAAAAGAAAACACTTAAA
>NTHP01000019.1:910629-931222 GCA_003416845.1 Oplegnathus fasciatus | reverse complement strand
AAAAAAAAAGAAAACTTCAAGGGAAACTAAGAGGAAGAAAAACAAGAAAAGGAAGAAGAAGATAAGGAGGAGGAGCAGAGGGAAATTACTTAATTAGCCAGCTTCCACCATTGCCTCTGCACAAATGATTTCTTAGCAGTAATTAAGAGTGCTGTGCAGGGCCCTTGAAGCAGGTTTCAGTATTAATGCATTGCTCAAGAGCACTTTGGTTGTTAATGTAAGAACTGTAAATGGCTCATAATTGAAATATATTCTCCTCAGCTTGGGATTTGCCAGTTAAGAAAATACAAACCATGACAGCAAAATTTGTCTGAATTTGAAATATTCTCATCAATAAACTTGTCAAGCCAGTATTATGTAAAACACACACTCACACGCTGCAAATAATTACAACTTAAGACACGTTCAACATTTGAACCTAGTGGCATCATCCACTAAAGCATCCTGTGTGTTCTTTTTTTCATGATCTGATTGTTTGGAGAGTGTAAAGTGACAAATGTGCCCATTACTGAGGATCTAATACCGTTTCATTACCACCAGCTCTGTGGTTTGCAGTCTGTCACACACACAATTGAGTCAATTTAGAACAAGCTCTCAGGGAATACAAGCTTACTCTCCCCCATCTGGGGAACATGCACCGTCTGACAGTCTGAATTGGTCACAGGCTGTGGCAGGAAGGGCACCGAAACCACAAAGACAGTTTACTCTGAAATGTTGTTTGGTGTGGTAAATGTGGTTTAAGGACAAGCTGGGAGCAGTCGTACACCTCACCTGTTGGAAAAGACTTTGCTGTAATTGTACACTTGGATCTCCAGCATCTCGTTTCCATCCAGCCTGCTGGCAATGGGCCATCGAAATGTCTGGAAAAAGATAAAATATGATGGGTTTAGAAGATAGTAGGGCTGCAAAACTAAATATTAGATTTATTATCGATTAAATCCAATCCAATGTGACATCTTCCAATTGCTTGTTGCAGGCAGTGTTCAGTGCTTTCTGCAAACAATCCCACAATGCAATGCTACTCATTTTATAGATGAGAATTCTGTGCAACATTACACAACCTGGCGATAATGACATAAATGATGATGATTAGTAAGTGTCCAAAATCCCAATTTACTGCTCACTATTGAGTTATTTAACTATTTAACTAATATACTGTATAGGGAGTAGTGAATGAGTAAAAAAGGAAAGCCCCTTTGAAAATCTCTTGTTTTAAGTAAATCAGAGTCCAAGAACAGATTCAGTGTCTCATGTCAGCATACATATGTTCCTCTGAAAGGTCCTTGAGTTTAAAAGAATCCCTTCCAGCCACAGAGGGGCTGTTCTGGAGGGAATAAAACATCACAATGTTTTATTTATCATCATAAACATGTCCAGGTTCTGTAGCACCGACTAAGAATATTGATGAGCTTTTTTTGCTATGAGGTAAAACAAAACAAAAAAACAGCATTCGGGCGAAACTGTGTGGTGACGAATTCTTGAAAAAGTCTTGCATATCCTTGAGAAAAAGCCCAGGTTGTGAGAAGTGCGAACACAGCTTTGAAGGAGAACCCTCCTTTGGCATTTTCATTTTAATTAGCTCTGAAATGGTTTTTTTTCAGGTGGCTCATTTCATGTAGCTTTGACAGGAAAACATCCTCGTTTTAATTTACTTCCTCCACAAATCTCCTCAGTGATGTCTTTACTAATTGGCTTTGTCAGGCTGATCAGACACTCAGTGTGGTACTTTCACTGTTTTTTCACACCAGTAGGCAAACAGTGCATCTCTCTTGAAGGGCCTCTCATGTATAAATCATATGAACCCAGCCTGTTAAGTTTAGATGAGATCAAGTACAGTTAAGTGCAGTAATTTGTAGTGTTGGAAAGTACATTTACTCAAGTACTGTACTTAAGTACAATTCTTAGTTACTTGAGTGTTTTGATTTTATGCTTCTTTATACTTCTACTCCACAACATTACAGAGGGAAATATTGTACTTTTTACTCCACTACATATATTGGGTACCTGTGGTTATTAGTTACTCTGCAGATGAAGATTTTAAAAACCTATAATGAGCATATAAAATATAATACATTGTTATACAGTAAATTAAACCACCCAACAGTATAAAAAATGAATAAAATTAACTCTGCTGCAGCAAGCTACAATATCAAAATGCATATTACATGTTCATTTCATCAGGTCACAGTTACAAAAATATTATATAAAAAGTACTTTATAAAAGGATGAAACACACTACTGACAGCTAAATGGGGAAAGCAGTAAAAACAAGATCATAGAGTCATAAACAGACATTAGATGACAGCCTGACCCATCACACATGCTCCAGTTTCAGTCACCTCCTCTTTATTCTACACGACCAATAGGATCCAACTTGAAGACAGTAAAATGGATCCCGTGGGATTAAATGGTCTGTGATATAACTCGGTGCCTGCCAAACACCATCCAAGCCTTGAGAGCGACATTCAAATGAATTGTGAATCTAATTTAGCCGAACTGTTCCTGTAAGAATCCTTTTAATTGTATTATTCAATAATGGCATTGATGACTTTGTCCTGATCATGTAATCTGCATATGCACCAGCACATATCATGTATGGTTATATGTATGTATGGAAAATAAATAAATACATAAATAAAAATGACTACCTGAAAGTATTTGCAGTTGTAGGGAACTACAGTATGGTAGCTAGTATGGTAGCGATACTATCATATTTATCTATGTTGCATTGTTTTCTACTGCATTGTTTTGTGGGAAGTAACTGACATTTTTTTGTTTATTTCTTTTTCTTTTCTTTTATCCCAAATTGTTCGTGTAATTATCTATAGATCAAAATAAATTTCAATTTAAACCGTTCAACTGTTCCACAGTTTAAAAAAATTTAAAACAACCATGAATAACCCTCTTTACCCTCTTAAACTGATAACTACAGCTCAACTTAGCAGGGAAATACATCCAGAACTCCCTTCAGGTTTGTTGCTACTGGCTTTACAGACAGAAATATTAATTCACTATGAATCAGTTTAATTAAGAAGGAGACTTTAAGGGACTGCCTTTGGAATATGATTTAGGTGTAGAAAATTCTTAAATATCAAGTAGGTAATATCTATGAGAAAAGTGTGTTATAATAGATGTGCTAAAAGCATCCAGGCAATTCCTATTCACAAGACTCATTGCAGGCATTAACATGCATATTAGTGAAGTCTGATGTATTACTCAGCTCTCCTGTGTTGATTAACTATGACCAGGCGGCAAAATTACGTTAAAGAACAAAAACATTCATTAGAAAGGTTGGAAACATGATGAATTCATGATTCATGATTCACATTCAGTAAATCACCTCTGAGCCCTCTGCTCTGTACGACCGCATCTTGGGAAAGAGGCTGCATAAGTGCCGGGGGTTGCTCAGGTGATTTAAAACTCATTCGCCCCCTGCTGATGTTGGCCTCTCATTCAGGAAAACACTGCAGGCTGTCAGGCAAGCGATCCATCAGGACTGTCCCATTACCGAATCCTGGGGTTCCCACCTGCTTCTGGTAGACCTGCCTTTGAGGATCTGTGGACATGTGTGTGTGTGCACTGCATTAAACCATCACTATGTGCTCTCTGCCCTGAGGCCCTGCAGTCTGTGGTTTCTCTTCCCAGACTTCAGCCAGGCATGACCGGTGCTGCTGCCTCTTTCTTAGCTGTGTTTCGCTGGCAAGATTCAGCCTGCAAACACCCTCAGAGTGATGGTTGTTGGCTGAGATTATGGCAAATACAGCCGCGCCACATCTCATTTACGACTAAATCTCCTCCAGTGTCTTTGAACCGCAGAGAGAGAGGAAGAGAAAAAGGGCCCAGCATGGTGTTAATGGTGCACGGATGACAGCGCACACAGCTAATGGAGGAAATTACGCCTAATATACACATACCAGAGCATGACACACACAGTAGCTCAAATGATACATACACACCACTGCAAACATGATTATGTTTTCGTTACCCAACAACGGGGACACCGGGCAGCCACATTAATTTCCCAAGAGGAAAACCGCCCATCTTAATCTGTGCCTGCACAGACAATACAAACACATGTATGTGTTCGTGCAGGAACACATCTCCCTTTGTCTGTCTCCTTTCTACACACACAAACACAGCTGTACTAACTTAAAGTTTCCCCTCATAGCCACGTTAACTCCATCACATGTGTCTCAGCGCTTTGCTCGCCTTCATTCTGCTATAATGTCCAAGACTACTTATCTCTAGAGTAACACACATGCCGAAATCCACAAGATGAGGGAGTAAGCGTTTTATGTTGCCTTCACAGCCACCGTGACGGACAAAAGTGCTTACAGTGGTTTAAGTACCCACACAGCACATACAAATAAAACCAGAGCAGAGAATCCATTAAGGTGAGAAAGTGGAAAAGTTTAGTTTTAAACAATCAAATGAGATTTCGCTTACAAAAATCAGACGATACGCTTGCAATATTGACTCCTGCATTTTCAAAACAGGTGCTATTTTTTTCTTAGAAGAAAGCAATTTCAGATAGTGCTATGCAACACTAAGCAGCAAAATATTCACATTTGTCAAGCAAAGCAGTTCTCCAATAAAGATATTTTCTGAAAAAGAGGTATCTAAAAGCCAAGTTTAAAAACTTAAAAGCTCATACTTTTTTTTTTATTCGAAAGAAAGAAATGATTATTTTTCAGCACCACTACTTCCCAGGTAGAGACACACACTCATCCCAAATTTCCTTTCCTCGGCTCTATTTGTTTATTTAAAAGGTACAACAAACATGAATAATAACATGGTTAGGTGATTTAACCAAATGTCTCATTTCAATCTTTCTTTAATCTCTGCAGCATAAAGTCAAACAGCTGCAGACACTTTGTACAAAACACATCAGATGAAATTTACGGACGGTCATTATGTTTGATTGAGCACTGCCATGGTTACCCCAATAAAACCTTTATGGAGTGACTATATTGCAGGTCAGGTGACAATCGTGGACAGACAAATACATTTCTCAACAGACTATAAGGCTGCTGGTGGCAAATGAAAACAACTTTTTTTTTTGGGAGGGAGAAAGAGGTGACAAATTTAAGATAAACTGAACTGCCAATACGTGGACTGATAAAGATCCCAAAGATGCTAGTACCCTTTTTTAGAGTAAGGTTTGACCTTAAGGCTACAGATAAAAATTGATGCTGATGGAGAATGTTGTATCAAAATGATACAAATTTGCAGTTTGCTATGTGACAAAGTCAATATTTTCTGTAGTGGAACAAAGAAGCACAAAGTCTTTGGAGATCCTTCTTTGTCTAAACTACTCAATTTCTTGTGTTTTATATAAATTAAATGTTTTTAAGATAAAAACAGTGTCTTCCTCGTAATGGAAAACTCTGGTAAACAAGTCTACAGGGACTAGAAACAACACTCTAGGGTAGGCAGTGTATTTTAGAAGCACTTTTTGTTATATTTGTTGAAATTCTCTTTACATCGCAAAAGCAATCAATAAATCAAATCCTCTGACAAAATCATTTCATTCAGACCAAATGAAATGATTGGATGGGCTACCTGCCTGTCCAGCTACGCATCTGACTACCTGCACGCACTCTGACCCTGCACTCATTGCGCATGACCGGAGTCTTCCACAAGGCTAGGCGGTTAAAGCTAGCGAACTAGTCACACAAGAATGGCAGAGAAAGAAAAGAAAGACAGAAGAAGAAAAGGCTGCGACCAAAAAGAGGTTGGATAAAGCAAGAGGTCAAACCAGAGTCAACATCGATCGGGCTTTTCAACGATGGCGAGAAGAACTGAGGGAGTTGAAGGGCTGAAAAGTGACACTGTGAGTACTAACAACAGTCATGTTGGTTGTTTACGTTCATTATGATGTTAGGTGTTTTCAAACATGTGAATGAGACATGAGGTAGTTGGATACAGTTAGCAATGACAACGGTGTACTGCGCTCCTCTCCCCAATGCTCTCTTGTGGACTCGTCCTCCAGCAGTAGTCAGACGGTACGCGTTCATGTGTTTTGGGGGAGCGGCTTCGAAGGGGTTTCAATAAAAGGGAAAATCCTTGAAGTCCTCGTGTCTCATTAGACTCCAGTGCTTGAAGTGGGCCAGTACTCACCAGTAGCCTACGCAGTACCGGCACTTTTTTTACTCTTCAGTGTACCATGACTTTTTCTTGTGCACTGGCACTTCTCACAAGCTGCCGGTACTGTTTTCTGCCGTCCTCAGGTTCTCTGGGCGATTCATAATTGCCCTAAATAAACTGCATTACTCAGGAGGCACTACGTGACGCTCACCTGTTCCCGTTCTCACCTGCCTTCTGTTCTCTAATGGCAGCTAGTCTAAGTAACAAGCATGGTGATGCAGAGGAGCTTCGTTTGTGAGACACACTAAAAGTAGAGAGAAGAGAAAGTATCCAGGGATTTTGCCGAATTCTCACTGAAGCTTTGAAGCCCCAAAAATGGTATTCGGGACAGTAAATTTCCCCTGGAATAAAGCCGATATGATGTTTTATCAAAGTCTGATCCTCACCAACAAACCCACACGGGTGATTTTACTTATTGTGACTGATTAGACCTCTACTCAGGAAGGCGTGTTAGTGGTTGATTGACATGTCCCTCACTCACTTGGTAGCTTTGATGTACCTCCAATGGCACAATCAGACTGGAATTCGCTTACCATTCATTTCTATGTGGAGCAGGGCAAGACACATTGGCTTTTGATCGGGAATTGACCCGCCTCCTTCGCTTCGCTCCAGGGTTCAATCTGATCTGATCTGAACACTGACACGTGAAATTGCGAGGTTCTCCAATGTCCAGCCAGTTTGACAGAGGGGGTGGGATTGACCTCTCATTCAGGAAATATTGACTAATGACTGTTGAAGACGCTGCTTGGCTGCAGTAAGTGCAAGGACAGTGGCGGATGCTAATGACTGTAAAACACTTTATATTACTGAATACTACAGCTTTTGTTTGCCTGCTAGCCACGCTAGCTCCCAGAGTTTATGTTTACAACACTTCCCGAGCCATTTCCTGTCCCCCCTGCTTTTGGCCACACCACGCAAGAATTTCACCGGGGGTATTTTGGTCTGGTTTGGACTGCAGCTTAAGAAATACTGCACTTCTGTCATTATCATTAATAAAGAAGCTCCACCCAACCTCAATCTGAGCAGAGGGCCAATCAGCCACAATAAGTGAGAACACCTGCAAACACTAACAAACATGAATATGAAGTTACACTGTGCTGTTGTTATGTTTTGTACAGTTTGCAGCTCTGCACAGAGCAGACTTGAAGCTGTCAAGTAGTCACTGCGCCTCAAACACTGACTGACGTAAAACTGCTGCAATGCGCCTACTCTTACATTCAGTCTGACTCTCTCTATCAAAATGTATCACAGATTGTGTGGATAAAGAAAAGTGCAATAGTAATCTGAAAAGCAATCACTACCACACTGATATAAAAAAAACAACACTGGTCTTATTTTAGATCCTCCTCTGTATTTTCTGAGCCTGTCTGAAGAAAACACATTACTATTCCCAGTTCCCCCCTCTAACCCACTGTACTGTATGATACACTAATTGGCAAAGTGAGGCCGCTCATTAAAAGTGACAGGTATGATCTCACTAACTGGAAGCCTTGAGGCCACAGTGGTCCATCACAGGGGCTAAACGCTCAGCTGAAGAGCAGCTATTACTGCTGTGATCCCACGCTGTAGCATTGTGGCGAGCAGATGGATGACCGAGCCGTCCTCAGTTTCCCCCGCTCACCATCCTTTGATATCTCATGACTGTTGCCATGGACACAGTGGATGAAAACACTCCTGTGATTAATTATGAACAATATGTTCTATCACATTCACCAACTACAAGGGTTGGGAGAAACATGTTATATTTACAGTAAGAGCATTCTTTATGCAGTGTGTAGTCTTTTGTGTTGAGTTTAAAGGCTTGTTGTGGTCTTATGATGATGCGGTCCTCTGCACTTGGATTCTGCAGGCTTAGATGTATTCTTAAAAGGATAAAAGAGATAAGGGTAGACTGCTGGAAGAGGCAGTATAAGCCACCTTCTCATTAGAGCAGGCTTTACCAGCCGGCTCCATATGCTATATGGTATTTAGGATTTTAAGAAAAGACTTTCTCCGTAATCTCTGAATTTGCTGTCATGTACGGTACAAGAGAGAGTCCACCTCTGCAAAAGTGAATTATTAAATTCAGGAGCTTCACTTGCCTACAGTAACCTGACATTACCTTTCATTATTCTGCTTCTTTCAATCTCATTTCTTTCTTTTTCTATCCAATGTGAGTTTGGTTTTAATTACATAACAGTCTTCTCACCGTGAAATCTCTCATTTTGGTGATATTCATCTTCTGATAAATCATGCTTCAGCATATCTAATGACCCTGAGTTCAACACTTTAAAATATGTAATTTGAAAAAAACGCTGTTGCTATTCTTCCTTTCTTTTTTGCATTAACCCTAAGAATATACAGAATATACAGGGGAGGAATACTGTGTCCATCCTTTGTTTCATGCATTCCTGTAAATTACATAGCAATCAAGACCAATTTCGATGTAGATTACACCATAGTCTATAGTACTGCATTCAAATACAAATCCTCTGCAGTTAATACTAACTTTGGGAAACCTTTAAAGTTCAGTTTTTGATGAGAATTAACTAATTTTGTTGAGACTGAGCTTTTTGTTTTGTTCTTCCCATTGGATTATAAGTGGTTCAAATGTAACTGTTACTTTCCACCACAACTTTGTGGTCGTTTTTTGCCTCTTTGTGGTTGTTTATTTTTTGTCTCTTTGTAGTCATTTTGTGCCTCTCTGTGGTCATTCTTTGTCTCTGTAGTCATTTTTGTCTCTGTGTGATTGTTTTTTGTTTTCTTGAAGTCTGTGCGGTTGTTTTTAGTCTCTTTGAAGTCGTTTTTGTCTCTGTAGTCTTTTTGTCTCTTTGTAGTACTGTCTGTGTGGTTGTTTTTTGTCTCTCTGTAGTCGACCTGGGCCAGAGCCTGGTTGGCCCATTCAGTAATCCTTCCATGAATAATGAAATTAAACACTGAAAGGAGCAATGTTGCTGCATAATGAGTACGTTTGATACTTTCAGTACATTTTGTTTATCATACGTTTGTACTTTTACTTACGTAACCTTTTGAATGCGGGACTTTTACTTGTAATGGGGTATTTTTGTATTTTAGCATTGCCACTTTTAGTTACGTAAAGGATCTGAATACTTCCACCACTGCAACACATGCACTATGCGACTATGTGTGTCTGACAGTCTAGATGAAACAGCATCTCTGATAAGCTGGTTCTGCTGAGAAACTCGATCTTGTCCAATTCACTGACATCGCTGAATGCCCACTCCATCCTCCCCACCACCACCACCCCAACTCAGTCTCAATTTACTTTTTCCAATTGGACTGTCTATCCCTGTTTTCATTTCTATCCCTGCTCTGTTTCTCAGATGCCACTTTATTTGCATGCTCCAATGTTTCTGCATTCATCTTAGTCTAATTTACAATATGTGTCAAATAAAATGCCATGGGTGTAGACATACTGACATTAATCTAGTCTGAATCTTTCATTCACCCAGAATGCATATCTATTGACGATCGTAGCTGCTACAAGCTCTGGTTGTTGGTGGCGTTTTCTATCATTAGTCAACACTGCATTGATACTATGCAAGACCAACCATTCATGACAGAAGTTACCGACAATGTTTGGAAATGCTTCACCCAAAACTACTACTACATAAAGTTTAATCCATCAAAAAGTGAGTCTTACTTTTATATTTATATAATTAAACTTTTCCTCCTCTCTTGAAATTGTGTGGCAGTGTGGACAGGTAAGAGACTGTTCAGCCAGTTAATTCAATGAAATCTCATTTTGTTTCAAGACTCTAATAAAACTGCAATTAGCTCCCCAGTTTCTGCTGTGGACGACCAGATGGTGCAGAGATAGTGAACAACGCATTTGTCAAGTAAGCTGTTCAACTCCTTGAAAATAGATGGTGGTGTGCTGGGAGATAGCACTCACCACTCAATTTAAAAACTTTTCTGCTGAGATGGATTTTCTTTCTTTCTTCTTTTAAACAATAGAAGCTCTACCTTCTGTTCATCTGGTGCCTGTTTATCCAAATATATTGAGTCACAAATGACAAAACAACAGCCCAAGCTAGGAGTGAATTCATTGTATTTTTTAATTAAAAATCATGTATTTGTGGAGGACAAGAAAATCTGTGAACAAGGAAGATAAGTTATTGTTAGAGCTGAGCTGCCCCAAAACAAAGCTTCTTACAAACTCACCTCCAAACTGTAATATACTGCTTGCTAGTAGCCTCTTATTATAGCTATGCAATACAGTACCCCCAAAAGGCTTACAGCTATACATTTGTCACCTGCTGCTCAACAGAATCAGGCTATTATATGCAAAGCAATCATCCATTGTTCTCATCTATCTGAACAATTGGACCATAAGAGAATCTACTTGGCTTCACCCCAGCTGGTTTCCAGACAGAAATCCACTCCACGTAGGTGGGATGTTAAATGGAGTTGTTTTGTACCCACGCTCGCAGTATGGCTCTAGGAATGGCAATATCGAGTTGTTATTTGGTCCAGATTGCAAAATGTCAACAACTATTGGACGCATTGACATTAAATTTTGTACAGACATTCATGGTGTCTATAGGATGAATCCTACTGACTTTGGTAATCCCCTGACTTTTCCTCAAGGACCACCATCAAGTCAAAATTTCAATACTCCAAGTCCGATACTTTGGTTTATGACTAAATACTTGCAAACTAATGTATTTTAGTGCTAATTGGCAGATGTTAGCATGCTAATATGCTAAACTAAGATGGGGGACATGGTAAGCATCAGCACGTTAGCATTGTCATTGTTAGCTGCTAACATGGCTGTAGACTCTTGGCACTCACTGGGCTGTGCTTCAGATGTACAAACTGCAGAACACTGACTTGACAAGAAATCCATTGCGTTTATCAACATCTGAGTTTGTCTTATCCTAGTTTTCTGTTTTTGTGCATATGTTGTTCTTACAGTACCAGATAATACTTCATAGTTAAGGAACTTTTCAGTGGATTGCTTTACTTTGTGCCAGTGTTTGGCGCCGTGCCACTCTTGAGAGGGGATCCTTAAAGCAGAGGAGTTACAAGCTGATGCACTTGAATACACACAGAAACAGCAAAAGAGAAATGGGCGCTTATACATTTTCATTCTCCTAAGGGCTCACAAAACAAGTGAAGTGCAGCAATTGTGTTTTTCTGTGTGTGCACCTATGTGTCAGTGCACATCAGTGCTGTGTTTTGTCATCCTAAATGCACAACACTGATGCGTAAACTATACTAAAAACAAAAAGTAATAAAATTAGGTTCTATACAGAAAGTATGCCAACTGTAGATTCTACTGTGCTCATTTTGGCTGCTCAGATTCCAGCTCTCAGTTTCCCTCTAACTCTAACTGGGCAAAGAAAATATTCTGCTCAGATCATCATTTATTCAGTGCACTCAGAGAAGGGAAAGCACCTCCCCGGAGCAGCCCTGAATCTTAAAAACTGGTGAAGTTCATAAACTATATTTAGCAACGGCAATATTCCAGCTTGTGTCTGGTCCAGAGGCAACTGCTACTTCTCTTCTCCTTACTGGTGGTCAAGTGGTCAGTAAAGACTGAGCTGAAATATGACCTCCAGAGGTGGATCGCCCTAACGCATGAAGTTGTGTTTTAAGAGTCTGTTATTCCCCGGTGGATCTCTGGATATGAATCCTGTACTACTGGGTATGATGTATATTAGTTTAAAAACCTCACCCTGATAGTGTTATGTTCTCATATAACAGATACGCCTCACTCGAGCCCACTAACTTCCCAAACCTGATTACCAAGGGAAGTTTTGTGGAAGTGATCTCACTGTGGTCTCTTCCTACTCTCTTTGGTCAGCTGCAGCACGCCCTTGAGTTCAGAGTCCTGATCGGGCTGATGAGGCTGTCAGTGGTGAAGTACTGCGAGAGCACCAACTGTGACACCAAACAGCAGCCATGTCCCTTAGAAATTGTGTTTATACACTACTTATTTCTTTAGCAAACATGTTTTGTTGGGAATTGTAATTGCTGCCTGGAAAATGTTCACTTGCAATGTTTGTTACCAAAGAAATTCTATGTTTTTGTACAAGTCATACAGAGAGTGTTTGGGGTGGATGGTTGGTGTACAAAGCACAGGACTTTGATGCCCTAGGCCAGGGTTCATATCCTGAGTCCCTTTGGTGGTTAGGTTTAGGCAACAAAATCACTTACAGGTTAGAGAAAGATTATTGTTTGGTTACGTAATAAATAATAATTAATAAAGTGGACATGCGATGTCTAGCCTTAACATAACCAATAAAAGGTTTAAGTCAGCGTCGGGTGGGGCGGAAGACAAGTTTGAAAATGAAAAATATTTGGGGGTTAGAAAGAATTGAGCTTACCAGACGTCTGGAGCTCGCTCCTCATTTCTATTTGAGGCTGGCGGCTCAAGGCTACACTAGTCGGTACTAGCATAACACAACCAAATCTCTGACTGAACTGTCGGCGGTCAAGTTGCATTATGGGTAATGTATGGAATGTATGGAATAAAAGAAACGCAATATCTCTGGTTCTGTTGCATCGACTTTGATACCTTTTTCTGTCCGTCATGAGTTCGACAATGTTATAGGAGTGTAATGCTAAATTAGTGCGGTACTCTTTTAACAATGTTTCCTCATTATGATGATAAAAACATAATCCAGGCAGATTGAGTTGCAAATAAGTAGTATACAAACATAATTTGTAGGAGATAGGGTTTAAAATGGTATGTACACAATGGTCTAAAAAGCCATGAAAAAGTCATGGGATTCAGAATGTAGCATTGCATAATCACGAGACTCTCATTAAAAAGTCAGACTGTGCACTTAGTACACTGTAGGGCTGTAGCAGCCGGAAGCAAGTGGAGAAGGAATATTTTTGTGTTCATTATGTTTGCAGAATAACTCCCCATGCCTTGTCTGCATAGTTCAAATCTCTTGACATCTTCTTTGTAAACTAAACAAACACATTTTTAGTCGAATTCCCTACATGTGCCCTCTCTCTCTTGCACACACATTGACATGGACACATATACAGTAGCCATATCTAGAGGCCCATACTCAGTGAACCCTGTGGCCACATACAGTACTTGCGGGGCTTTCTGTTCTTTGCTCCAGTTATGTCTAACGAGTGAGGGGGAAGCCCTGGTGTACTGCAGCTAAAAGCCAAGTCCCACCAAGGAATGAATAATGAATACAGATTCCCCATCCAGTCTATGCGCATACTAGTTCAAAGGCGTCCTGCTAGGCCATGCATAAAGCAACAAGACACAAACTCTATGCTAATGGCCCGCAAACTCCAGGGGCTGGACTCGGCTTACTGAGCCATGCAAATGTTCTAGTGCTGAGGATGAAGATGTCAGATGAGGAAGATGTGATGAGGAATTGCTTGAGTGTTTGTGGGGGACCGGGCTGGCTAGGGAAACAGTACATGTACGCGTGGGCACCAGCAGCACACACACACACACACACGCACTAACATACACAGACTCAGGAACTACTGGAAGCACAAGTCGTCCCAAGGGAAGCCTGGACGTTTTATTGATGGTGAGTGATGCTAACGACCTCCCCAGCACTACAGGACTGAGACGAGAGCATCGGGCGAGGCTGTCACAAGAGATCACATATCAGTGCCAGCCAGTCATTCCTATACCAGTTACTGCACTGGGGCCTCAGGAATAATATAATACACCATTATAAATATTTCTGACACATTTCTCTCCTTTGTCTACTTACATTTCACCTACGATGCTACAAAAACTAAACTCTTTCTGCAGGGACTGCGTATATATGTGTGTGTAAGTGGGTGTGTGTGTGTGACTATGCAAGTGGCCAAATGTGTACAGTCATTTAGCCATTTTCCTGATTAGACTGAAAACAAAAACCCTGGTTATCAGTAAAGGAAGCAGCACTCTGCTTGTGAGCCCATCAAAGGGAAAATGTTTTTCTTTCTCCAGCAGCTCAGACAGAAAAAAAAACTGTAGTCAAACCTCCCCTGGGAAGGTACTGTATGTGTTTGAGGCTCTCTTTCTTTTGTTTTTCTTATTTCATTCCCTGACTTCATCCCCCTCCTGTGTTCTGTCTCTTTCGCTTCCACTCTGCGTGGATTTCCTCCAGAACTCCTCTCTTCTTCCCTAAACCCTCATCTCCTTCTTATTTTCCCCCTCTGCTTCCTTATACGACTCTTTGCATTTGAAACCATCACAGCGCTGGTTTCTCAGTGTGACAGGAGCCTGCAGGAATCCTATTGGGAACATTTCCCAGAATCCCACAGCAGCCATAGTGAAAAGAGACTGACCAGCCAGCACCAGAGGGGCTGAAATCCAATAATCCAATGATAATGTAAAGAGTTCATATCCACTAAACGTTCTTTTTTAAGTTAAAAGAACTTCCAGTTCTGGCAGAAGAGCTATTCCAGCTCTTCAGCAATACAGCAGCGGAGTGTGGAGTGTCTAGTTTAATTACAACAGAGCAAGGGTTCAATGTCATGCATGGGCAGAGGCCACTACCTCTGCCTCGCCTCTCAGACCCTGATAGGCCATCAGTGAACAGGAGAGGGCCATTAGGAGACACTTGGCTGGACATCGACCATTTGCAAGCGAGGATTAGTAAGATTTTGGGTTAGAACATTAATTAGGTGATGAGACGTGATCCTTGGCTGGCTCAGTGGTTAGCACTGTTGCCTCACAGCGTGAGGGTCCTGGGTTTGTTCAAGTTCAAGTTTAGTTTATTTGTCACATATAATCATACCAGGTATAATTATAGTGAAATGTATGTCCGTTAGCTCCTTAAATTTGTAAAAAAAAATACGTGTAAAAAGAATAAAGAATAAAATAAGTAACAGATAATAATGTTAACTATAGTTGTAGTAACTTTGAATAATAAGTAATTAAAAATAGTCTTATTGCAGTTGTTAGGCAGTGTCCTCATTTAGGATCTTAGTGTGTGTGGATATGTGTCTGTGTGCAGTCCAGTATCCTAGGAATTACGTCCCTATTGGATGATTCTGCAACTCACTATTTATGTGCAATGCCAATGTTGAGTAGCAAGCCAGAAAGTAAGAATGAACTTTAAAGTGAACTTCAAATTGCTCTTGCAGTAGATGTAAATGTGAGGGTGAATACGTTTGTCTAATTGGCTACCTGTCCAGGGTGTACCCTGCTTCTAACACAATGCATGCTGGGACAGGGTCAGGGGTCAAATTTGATCATTGGACGGAACTGATCCTCTGCAGAGATGCAGAAAGAGTAAAATCTCTTTAAATGTAAACAGCAGCTGGGTAATATGTGCTACAGTAATTACAACAATAATTCAATGAATGTAATAATTAATATAATTCTTAAAAAAACATTCTTTACAAAAATTCTTTAAAAACAGTGTGTTTTTATACTCCACCCTTTCACCACTTGCTACTGGATAATATCAAAGGAATTCAATGTATATCTAATTCATATAAACTATACAGCAAACTCATGAAAGCGTTTACATTTTGCGGTCAGGAAAATATTGTTCTATGTAAGAAAAGTGAAGCATTTTATGTTTCTTGAGAATCAAACTATATTACTGCTATCACATCATATTCAAGGAAACAATCTCTATTCTTAAAGTTAATGTACCTTTACTGTAAAGTGTTTCCAAGGAAGCTATTTTCAAATACTAAGAACTGAAACAGGTGGAAATGTATTTTTGCAAGCCCCGTTCAAATGAATTGATTAGTCAATAGTAATCAAGATGCTTCCTTTATAGCAGTTACAGTAATGGAGTCCTGATTGTGTAGGTGTAAGTGTGAAATTTTCCTGTACTCACTTATGTCTAATGATACATACTGTTATGTTTCAGTTGTATTAATGCCATCGCTTAAATCTAAGAACAGGCATGCATTTAAAGTAAAAACCAACTCCATTGCCGACATTATATCTACTAATTATTTACTTACCACCAGGTTCATTAACAAAACCTGCAGCCTTGTTATCTGCAGTGGAGACTGGAAGGTTGAGGTTTCTATTAAGTAAGAGATAATTGCTGATCGGTCATTATTGAGGTGGGTTAGTGTATGACAGGGGAAATGAAGACACTGACCTCATTAAAGTGGGCCGCCTCCTCACAGTTCTCTGCCACACGGCTGTAGAAGGACAGACCTGGAAGGTGAGGAGGAATTTAGAGGTTAAAAACAGATGAATTGAGGAAAATAATGGCAAATTATTGTCATTTCTGTTTGAGTGGGTGGACTCACAGCATGGATAATTTTATATAATTTATGCATAATATAATTTTTACATTAGAGCTTATAAAATACACTATATTGGCTCGTGACCCCTTACAAAAAAGCAGAGTTGGGGCCCCTTGTGATATTTCATATGTCTATGAGTTGTTTAAGAGTTGTTAATTTACAGAAAATAACAGTTTGAGACCCAAAGAGGTCAAATTATCCAAGTTTTCAGAAAAAAGCAAATATTCAGTCCAAAGTCCTAAAAATGAATACAAATTCGTGTATTAGCATTTTGGGTTTTTTTTCAACTTTCCTACCAGATTAATCATCTCACGACCTCTCAGATTTATCCTGTGACCCTTCAAGGGGGCCCTGGGTTGGGAAACAGTGGACTAAACTACCTAACATTGTATAAAGTAGTTAAATCTAGCTCCACCTCGAGCAGCTATAACAGTAAAATGCTACTTACACATCAGTATTAACTATTTATTAATGTAATATGTAATAATATATCAGTCACAGGAGCCATTTTTCTTTTACTTAAGTAGGATTTCTTTTTTCTGTTTGTTACTTGTCTTGTCTTCTATGTCTTATTTATACCTTCTGCATGGACGATGCACACTCATGTTTTCTTCATAATCACTTATCTTCTCTGTTAGGGTTAGGATTGTTACTTGTTACTTGAGTCTTTTTTCCTTGTAGTTTTGGTACTTATGTTCAGTATCTGAATACTTCTTCCACCACTTCCCGTCAGATACAGGTTTGATACGTGAGTGTATCATCACATTTTGATACATTTATCACCATTAAAAAGCTCCCATTGCCGTCTAAAATCTGTTTACATTTGTCACATTAAAGACCAGTGAAAAGACAAATGAATGCCTTAAGTACCTGGAAAAACACACAAATGAGACGGACTGTGTGGAGCCACAGGGGACAGAAGAGAAATGCAGACAATTAAATGACTAAAATATGACTCACTATGCGACAGGATAAAAACGGAGAAGCAAACAGAGAGAAAAAGGCCTCAGCGGAATCGAAACAACATAAAAGAAGTGAGATTAAAGAAAACAGACTGTACAGAATTTCCACATGATCTCCTTAAATGATCGTGAAAACAACTATTTCCTTGTCCAGTGTGTATTCAAGGTTATACACAGGGCAGAGAGCCATTCACTGCACAGTAACCCGGCTCGCTCATGCGTGTTACAGCTTGTGTTCACCTGGTTGCTTTGTGATGCTCATGAATGGTGTCGGACTGCTGTGTGCATTCTGCTTTGTTGCCGTAGTTTGCTTTGTGTATCTGATGCTCTGTGTGGGTGTTGATGTTTGTTTGGGTGCATGAGGACAGCTGATATGTACTGACACACATTCATATATAGATATACACGTAAGTTAATTACAGCCCCTTTCAGTTTGCCTGTAATAATGAGTTTGAATAGAAATAAATAGATTCCGCGTGGCTCTGATGTGTTATTATTATAACTGAACGTATCTTTTAGCACATTCACAGAGCAAACAGCCTCGGAGTTTAGAAAGAGAAAAAGACACACAAACATGCAAAAGCAAAACTGAAAATACATTATGCTTCATACAACAATCATCAGTATTATTTTAGCAGTACAATCTGCCCATTTTGACTCTAGTTCCCATCACTCCTCACTCTCTACAACCTTATAAAACTCACATCCTTTGAAATCATTTTTAGAAAATAAACACCACTTAAATGTCAGAGAGGGAGAGAGACAATATTCCTCCTACATTATTCAAAACAGAGGCGATGAAAACACTGTCATACCAGTGATTCCAACTAACCGAGACGTGGGTTTAGAAAAGTAGCTCATGTGAAACTTATGTAAGGTGCTCCATACCAAACTAAAACAACATTCTGCTAATCAGGTTACCTTTCGGCCTTGGTGGAAACAGTGAGAAATAGAAGTGATCGAGAGCAGAGAGAGGAGCGGCATTGAAAGAATCGAATGGAGAGTGTGTTTTTATTTCGAGCAGACAGACTGGGATGAAAAGATTATAAGGATGGAGAACACTGAGAAAGACTCAAGCTAACACAAATGAAGGGGGCACAGAGGTGCTTTTTTAGCCTTTCTTCAGTTTCACCTGGACCTACAGAGAGAAATATTGAGTGTAGAATAGAAAAGTGGAAAACGTTATGTTGGTCTTCCTTAATGTTTGGGGTGTAATCAGAGTCTCTCTGCATGTCTCTGAGCATCTCATCTTTGCTGTTCCACACTGTGATTTAATTTACTCTTATTTCCTGACCAATTTACGAGGGAAACAAGAGCAGCTGCACATCCTAAGTAGGTACCACAATTCAAACTAAACACACAGTAAATGTCTGCTCCAGCAGAGGATGTAAAGAAAAGAGTTTCAGCGTGCTACAGGGAAGAAAAGGAATTTAAATGACGTGTGTAGGATACAGGAGATTGCACAAAGCTTTGTTTCAGTCCAGAGAACACTGAAGATTTAGAGTTAAAAAGATGACAAACAAACCAAGCAGCAGCGTAGAAATCTGTACGTTAAAAAGTTAAAAGTTTGGGCTTAAAGAGGCAAGCTGTAGTGGAATATCTTAAAGCGGAAATGGTGTTTTAATTTAATTCTACAGAGTACAGTGTGATCCTGCAGGCTACTGTGCAGAGGCCCAGCCTATAAGGAACAAGAGCTGGGGTGTCGTTCTTTGATAAAGCCAAGAGCTACAGATAACAGCCAGGATTCATCAAAGACTTGTCATGAAATCAATTAAGTTTTGATGCCTTTCCTTTGAAGAAGACTTTATTCATTGTCCATGGGCTCAGATAGTAGTGAACCAGTTTCAGCCTGATTGGAGAGGGAACTCTGCCGTCTTTTTTATTGTTTTTTTATATTACATACTGCAATCGATTCACTGATTTATGGCTTTTATTTTCTCAAAATACTGAGGATGTTTGATTCTGGATTATGTATGTTGTTAGACACCACATTAGTCTCTGTCCCTGTCAGACATAACGTGTAGTCGGGCTCGCATAACATCTTTTCACCAGCCTCTCTGGGGGTCATATATGGTTTGACATGCTTGGGGTGGGGGCTGTGGCTTCCTGGCAGACCCCTTCCTCTTCAGACAGGAAGTTTTTTTGAGCTGAAAGCACTCAGGAAGCTCTACTGACAGTCTGCTGGGAAAAGCATGACTCAAAAACCCACAGCAGTTTAAGAGAATAGGGATGCAAGACTAACGCAAATACTGTGAGCAGGAGAATTGCCACACGTGTCAACTTTGGAATCGGGGAGCAATAAAAATACAGATTATTATGTCTTCAACAAAATGCTGATTTTAAATGCAATTGAGGGAGGAAAAAAGAAGAAAGAGACAGAGTGATGGAGGGAGTAGAAAGGGATAAACAGTTTATTTCAGGATGTGAAGAGGGTAATAAAATTTCCCATTTAAAAATGATTTCACCATCTGTGGCAAAGCAATTGGTAATAAATGTAATTGAAAACATCAGCCTGCTTTAACCCTTTAACTGGAAAATAATACTTTCCCAGTGTGTAGCAAAATACTGAGCAATTACTCAACTGAAAACAGTATTACTTTTAAATGAAATTAATCATATAGTGGGCGCCGTGGTGATTCAGTGTACGATGGGTTTGATCCCAGCTCATAACTGTTGTTGCACTACTCTCTCTCTCGCCCACTTTTCCTGTGAGTCTCTGCTCCCTGTTATCTAATGACCCATAAATATCAAAATGTATAACACACACTTTACACCTGAACACTCAGATGAACTGATTTCTTTCTTTCCTTTTAAAAAAAAAATGAAATCTCACGCCTTCCACCACAGGGTTTCACTTATAATATCTTTCTAAATAAAGAAGCTCTTTCATAATGTCTTCCAAAAGAAACACACACGTCATGGTCAGGCTAATATTAAACACTGAGCCCCTACTTTGACATGGAAAGACTTGAGAGAACATCTTTGGCCAGAGAAAGGACAGTACTTGATGATCATAATAAAACAAAGCAATTCAATGAATATTTATGAAGCTTGTGGCAGAGCTGAGGAGATGGGCCCAAACTAGGAATACAGGAAAGGAGATGTAAATGTGTGTGCATGGGATGAAAGACTGGGACAATACTTGTATATATGTATACTGTATATAACTTAAAAATGAAGGACCTGCTTGCTATTTCCTGCTTGCTATTTAATAAAAATGCCCCACATGTTGTCTTTACTGCTTTGGTCCACTCTCACTGCTCTCAGAGCATCAGGGACGTAATTTA
>NTHP01000019.1:834580-910427 GCA_003416845.1 Oplegnathus fasciatus | reverse complement strand
GGGGGGTCAGTATTGGCAGAAGGCAGTATTGGACCCCTCCACTTTTTACTCGTTATATTTTTTTTAAAAACAGGAGAAACATACCATTTTTACCTTAAAGGAAAACTACCTTTCTTTTAAAAAGGTGTCTGTGTGAAATTTCTGCCTATGACAACTTTGTATTTAAATATATATACATATACATACATATTTTGATATTCATATTGCTTTGAGGTGTAGAGCAGATATCAGGGCGCTATTAGTGCAAATTTTAAATACATCTAAGCAACAGGTGAAAAACCATCTCCAGAGTGGTTTTATTTTGCACTTTTTCGCCTATGGGGTGAGTCAATACATTGATTAATTTCATCACTTTTTGCTGTATAAAATATTTGATATGAACATCCACTTCATGAAGAGGACATATCAAAATTAAGGAACCATGAAATAAAAATTCAGCCCCTGCATAGCATCGTTTTCATCGAAAAAGCTGTAAAACAATCAGTTTCTCTTAATTAAACCAGAAGGTCATCTAAACACACTTACAGGTGTTGTGAAGGTGTTTCCAGAATCCCCAAAGACTCTTCTAACTATCGGGATAAAGAAATATTCCCTCATATGAATGATAAAAAGATTTTTAACCTATTTCCCAAGTTGTGACTCTTTCCGAATCAAAACAAAGATGGAGGCCACACGGCTTTTTTTAATCAGCCGGAATATTTGGTAATCCAGATTATTAGAAGAGTCTTTAAGGATCCTGAAAATACCGTCTGAACAGCGGTAAGTGTTTAAACGATCTGGTTCAATCATCTTTTAGAGAAACCGACAGTAGCTTACCTGCGTGAGCCGAATGTATGCTAGCTAATAATGCTACATGACAGGCACAACCTGGAGCTAACATTAGCTCAGCACCAAACAGCCGCCAAAGTTAGCAACTAGCTAGCTAGCTGGTGAACATAATGGAGCATTTAAGCTAGCAGCTAAATACCGGATATTTCCCTCGGGAGTTGGTAGAGACCAAAACAGAGCTTAAAGAGTATGAATATTGGACTTACATTCATGAGGTGACCTGAAACACGACTTCAAATGAGTGATAGTGTTGCTCTGTAGCTGCTGGATGTGTAAATAAACAACTGTTTGCTAACAAGTTCGTCATATCAACTTTAAAAAGTGATGACATGTTAAAGTTGTGTTCACAACTTGTTTCCGCTGCCCCCGAGTGGCCAAAATCATCAGTTACACCGCGTCCTATGACCTGATGAATTTAAGCTATTTTGCCACTTTGAGCGATTTTTATCACTATTTATTTTGATATTGTTGCCACCAGAGTATTTAGATGGGGTCATACATGAGAGCTGTGATTTCAGTGTACAGAAAAGCAGTTTCTGTCTTACTGGAGGATAAAAAAAGATTTTAAAAAATGATCAACCAACATGGGCTACATTACCTTTACACTGAGGTCCATGCTATCACAGCTGTTAATGCGTGACTCTCTCTGTAACTAATATCTGAATATATATAATAATAATAATAATATAATATATATATAGGCGTCGCAATATTTTGGTTAATAGCTGTCAATATTTGTGACTGTCTAAATACTATGGGGGCACCATTTTTGTCAATAGCTGTTAAAATAAAGTATGTTTTTCGGTCACAGAATACAGTGTAACACTGGTTTAATTTGCCAGGTGTGTGTAGTGCATCTAATAGGTATTTACAAACCTTTTATGGTAACCACTGTTCTTTCATTTTTTTTTTATTGTTGGCATGTGTCACCTGTCCTGCAACTAGAAAGAATATTGAGATGTGCTGCTTTTTCTTTTAAAAAGAAAACCCTCATTTGGCATCATAAGCAGAATGTGACACAAGTGCAAACCAGTGAAAGTCACTTGTGTCTTGAACTGGGCAGGATTTGAAATAGCACTGACTGAATCAGGGCAGAAATTTGGATTAAAAAAAGGCACGCACGCACACACACATACAAACAAACACATATCGTTGCTTAGGCTATTTGAAATTACAAACAGATGAACTGCAGCTACTGCACTGTCAGTAGGACCACGGGGGGTGAGAGTAGACGATCTAATCCTTGACTTGGATGACATGGTTCATGTCATATCAAGACCCTGGTGAATTCACTGTGGTGCAGAGCACAACACTGAAACCCATCCTTTCTCTGTTGCACACACACACACACACACACTCACAGAGCAGTGGAGAGAGGAGGAAGGGGTGGTGGTCTCGTAACATCCCACACAATCCTGATGCTGACAGCAGGAGTCTAATCAGAGATCAGCTGGGACTGAACACCTTTCATCTGTCGGAGGGTGGACTGATCGCTGTCCAAGGTGCTGAAACACACACGCCTCTCTCTTCCTCTCTCACACTCACTCACACACACACACACAAAGAAACGTACAATGTATGTTATGAATGAATCTACTGAACTCCCTCCAACACTTCCTGTTTCCTCTGATCAGCAGGAGAGACAGAGCAGGTCAGGTGTTAGGGTAATGACCCTGGAGGAGCTTTAAAACGCCAGAGAACTGGAGGATGGGCAATTACCCCGAAGGTACAATAAAGGAGACCCCCACACCCACACCTCCAACACCCTCTGCAGTAATCAATGCCATCAGCTTAGTCAGTTGTAACCCACTGGCTTCTGGCCTTTATTGCTTCATGAGTAGAATGACCCAAGGAAACATCAAATGAAAGCAGTAATGAGAAATCACTGTGATGCCACTATATTCCTAGGGATGTACAGAGAGTTATGCATGGCTTTTTCTTTTTGAGGCTATCATAAATAGTTAATATTTTAATGATTAATATTCAAGCTAAGAGAAGTGTATGTCAGCTGAAAAAAGACTGGATATAATAGCTGTCTTGTAACATTATTAACCATCATTAACACTCTATTTCAAATACAGTTGGTCTCTGCAGTACTTCAAAAGATGTGAAGATGCATTAGAGCATGCATATAATGTGAGTATGAGGGAATATTCCAAATGATTATATAATATAAATGCAAAATAAGGAAATAAACTCCCCTAATAGATTTTTGTGTAGTTTCTTTTTAAGTCGCACAGGCTAATAATTGTGTTTTCTCTTTTTTAATTGAAGAATATTAGTCCCGTTTCCTTCCTTGGATAAAAAAAGCGCATTGGAACATCAGAGCGCAGCGCGTCTGCGGTGACCACTGATCCAGGCGGGGTTTTCCCCAACTTTTTACGCAACCAGGACCGCTGATTATCTCCCATCACGTCGTGTAACACAAATCAGATCCGGTCACACCACACAGGGCGATTCGGTTTCAAAGCATGCGGGCTGTAACGCAGAAACGTTGCCGTTAAAGATGTCCTACCTCTGAATGTAACTTTGGCGATCCTGTCACCTTTCCCCCGGAGGTGATCGACCGTCTTCAGGTGAACCATTAGAGCCATCATTAGTCCACACGGGTCGGGGGAGTAATTTTACTCCACACGGATAAAACTTGAGCCGGTTTGCTGCAGTCTGTGTTTAATGATCTTTAGGTGAGCCTTTCCTTGCGTCTGGACACAAAAAGCCTTTTCCACACGGGCAGCATGAGCAGTATGTGTGTTCTTTTATATAATAGAAACAAATAGTGAATTAATTATAGGCTCCAGTTAACATGCTCTCTCTCGCTCCGTGCTCCGTGGCTGCTGGGTCTGTCGCGCATCTCCGGGCTGGCACTTGGTTTTACTCTGCCCGTTGTGCAGGAAGGGCGGGGGGTGGGCTTCAGCTTCAGCGTGGGGATGGAAGATGCTCTAATTGTAAAAGATCAGTCCAGCTCTGGGGAAATTTGAGGGAAATTTTCTCCTTCCCTTTTTTTTCAGTGAGTAAAAATCTTCTACAGTCATGAGCCTACACAGATTTATATTCTTTATCTTCTCTGCAGACCGCCTGATAAACATATTCAGCTGTTTTACAGTAGATTCATAAAGAATGAACTATTCCAAAAAGTCGTATTTTGTCATTTACATCTTCCTGTAGAATAGGGATTTAAATGTCGTATGCAGTTACTAAATACAGAGTTTTAATTCTAGTGCTTGCCATACCCTATGAACTAAAGGAAGGTTTCTAAAACTTACTGTATTGTAGGATTAAATCTTATTCTTTAGGACAGATGCTGAGTAAAATACAGTTGCCAAGCAACTTCTGCTCCCCTTACTACAGTGTGAGGATGGCTAAGATCAGGGGTCAGATGAGATGAGCGTTGCCAGTTGGTCCCTGTCTGGTGCCGGGCAGTGCAGTGGTCCTACTTTCTGCTCTGGTAACAAACAACATAGACCACGTTTTACCTGCTGGCTGTAATCCATGTATCTGTTACAAGGAAAGACCAGCAGGTAGGCAGCTGTGCCAAGAGTTTTCAAAGCAGAGTCCAGGTACTTGTCAGGGTCCTGAGGGGGCTCTCGGGAGGAGGATGAAGGGTAATTCACTGGTTCACCAGATGTTGCTACAATGACAAAAAGGTTAAAGACCAACACTGTCCCCGGGCACGACTGCATGGAAGTTTTTGGTTTAATGTGTGGGAGTACTTATGTTTGAGAACACCTGGCCTAACCTTTTCGAAACATGCAACATTTTAAGGGTTTGTAGCTCAAGAAAAAATACAAAACTGCATGTGACACTGAGTTTCACCTCTTAGCATAAAGATGCTGTGAGTTTCTTCAGAAATGCTACTATTTCGAGGAGTGCCACAGTTGCACTGCTGGCAGCAGGAATCCCTCTGACAGCACTGTGATGTTTCTGGTCCTCAACATCCCGGCAGGCGCAGGGACACTCTCAGGCTATCAGCACAGCTTATTGGTCCTCCCAAAAATATGGAACTGACTGACAGATGCGACTCAAATCTGCTGAAAGTGGCCTCACACAAAAATACATAAAGTGTGTGACAATATAGTGTAGTCTGACAGTTTGGCATGTATATTCAGCAATTGTGCCTCTGTGGTTCAGCCTAAATGGGTTCAGATGTAAAGAAAAATCCACTTAAAAACCAAGTGTCTCTATTATTTTGCCCACCCTCCTTGATATAAATGGGGTGGACATAATACAATACACTTCATCAGCACCACAAACTACCACAAACCTCCAAAATGAATATACAGTTCAATCAGCCCCTCTCTAAAACAGCTTAATCAAATACTGAATATTATAACCTTCATGAAAGTGGGATTTATAGCAGGACTGCTGTATTAGACTGCATTAGTTTTAGCTCGGTGTTCCTAATAAACTGGCAACTGAGTGTATATCCAAAGAGCGTCCGAGACAAGTCTTCCCTCGCAGCCTGGTGTTTCCGTTAACTGAACCACCCTATTTTTAGTTACTGTCTAAGACAGCTAATTAGATGTTTTTTTTCCCCCCTCAACTGTCCCAGAAAATTAGGGAAAGATGCAAAGACAATGGTGGAATGGAAAAGAGCTGGTTCAGTAATTAATCATCTCTGTGTACGAGATACCTCAAAGGAGCAGCGCCAACAGACGTAAAAGACTGCATGTATGTAAAGTTGTGTCTTTAAAACGTGGTTAGATGTTGACCACTAACAGCCTGTATGTGAACACCTTTTGATATGCACGAATGACAAAAGAAATCAAGTAAAACCGCTGATGGAACTGGAACACTACACTCAGTCATATAAACTGAGATGGACAGTCAGTCTAACTTGATACAGGATATCAGCAGAGATGGCCTATTTCATCACAAGCGTCCCGTCACCTCACTCGGGGGAATTATGGCAGGACCTGACATAGATAACCTCAGGCATGTGTATAACAAGACAGGACAGCTTGGGCTCACTATACTGAGCTGGCTGATGCATCTCTCTCCCCCTCAATGTATGTGTGTGTGTGTGTGTATGAGTGACAGTGTGTGTCTGTGTGTGTGTGTGTGTGTGTGAGCGACAGTGTGTGTGCATGCTTTGCGGGTTTGCAGGGAGCGAATGAAAGAGACAACTATCTGCTTCGATAAGAATTTTTTTTTAGTTTAAAAATGTATTATGTTTTGTGCTGACTCATGCACTGTTGCAAGCTGCCGCAGTAGCATGTGTGTGTGTTTTTGTGTGTGTGTGTGTGTGTGTGTGTGTGTGTGTGTGAGACAGAGAGAGAGAGAGAGAGAGAGAGAGGCTACTAGAGACTCGATTAGCACCAGTAATGAGTTTATGAAGTTAAGGTTTTAAGGGCAGAGACTATATAAAAAAGACTGCAATTACTTTAGCGGCCCCTGGGGGCCACGAAGATGACCACTGACACATGTATTGATTTTGTGGCAATTCTGGCCCCGTTTTTTCAATAACAAATACAGAAAAACAGCCTGAAGAGATTGAATTGTCCCCAATACTTTTCACAGAGCAGCTACTGTGTGGTGAAAGCCTAGTTACTATTTTTAACACACAATTTCCCATCTAACCTCGTCAGACTCCGGCTTTACAGTCATTCATGAATTCATTCATGAACAGGTGATGGCTGAAATCTTTCTCCAGTGTAGATAAAGGCCCTGGCCAACAGAGGGAGATGTTGGTCTGGAGTAAAACCATCTACAGACAAGTGGATAAAACCATCTTTTGTCACTTGATGAGCCCATACAGGCAGATAGACCATTAATTATGAAAATCCAATTGCTTAGCATATTCATCATCATTCAGATGTGAGTCCCAATTCTTTCTGTATGAATGAAAATATTACTGAGAGATTGACCTCTGAGCTATATGAAGTCACTGAGTGGATTCAGTAATTGCCCATCTGTCAGATTGCTGCTGGTCTTGTGGGACATTTGTTCTCTCACATGCAAAAAGGGCTGCAAAGGTGTCAAATGAGGCATAAAATACTCTGACTTTAGTGTGATAGTAACCGTGGGAAACGTAGCTAGAATAAACAGGAAGCAACAATGTTTCTTAGATGTTCAATTTAGCCTCAATAGAGCACAAAATCATACAAAACAAACAAGTAATAAACAAATTGACTATTTTATGCATGTATTATTACTCAGGTTATAGCCTACTGTATTTAAAAACGTGGCTTGTTGCTCCATCTAGTGGTTAAATGACTTGTTTGGAAAATGGATGTAATTCTGCACTGCGCCTCCATAAATCAGATCATTTGTTGGAGTCTTGGCCCGCAGTCCTGTTCTCTCACACCTGTTGAAGTGATGGTGTCATGGAAAGGTTTAATCCTGAAGTGGATCAGGTCTGCAAGAGACATAAGACAGGAACAGGGCAGGACAGGTGGAACTGAAGGTTTTTAGATGAGCAACTACACCCACTATAAAAATAACATTCCTGTGGTTTTAAAAAGAAAAACACACAAAAAACAGTGAACTAAATCAGGAAGAGTAAGTGAGGTCTTGAACATGGACAGCATGTCCATGGACAGCAGATCTGAATTATTCTGGCACTAATCAGTGGCTTACACCCTGCAGTCTTTTTTTCTCTCTCCCTCCACCTGCTACCAGACCTTCAGTTTTGGATGAAATCAGTGCGGTTCCCTGAAGAGGGAGACATTTTGTCAATTTTATTTTATTATTTTATCCTAAAAGGGAAAAAAAACACCCTATAGGCACTTTCAAATATCTGAGAAGCACACAGTAGGCTATATTATTATGGAATAAAAAATGGCATTTGAATAAATTAAAATGGTGAGAACCTGTAAGTTTTCACATATATAGACCGCACTCTGATTCACCATGAAGCGCACTTCACATAATCACTCTTTTTAAATCAGAATCGACTGGGGAGGTTTGTTGATGTGATTCACTGTTGCTTTTTGAAAGTTTCTTTGCCGACTTAAAGAAGCCGCAAGTTCACTGTGCAAAGCAGCAGTCCCATCGGAAGAGGGGAGGGCCGGTGTGTCCCAGCCCTCTGCATCCAGCTGGTGCGTCGCTCCGCAGCAGTAGCGCGCCACACTCACTATGGCTTTAGCCGCAAGCAGGACGCTCTTGGCGCTATTCGTTACCTTTTGCGCACCGGGATGCGGATGGACAGGTAAAAAAGATTTATTTACTTTTCTCCGGAGCAGGTGCGCGGTTTGCACCAATGTGTTGCTCAGTTTGATCTCTGCTGGGGCACTGTTGCTGCCTCCTCTTGTACTTTAATGGATCCAATTTGATTGATGCTGTTGCAGCTTGACTTTCAGCAGTATATTGCTGCAATCTGCGCATTTTAAGCGCATTTAAATGTCATCATTTTTACTCAGTATCTTCATGCTTTGATTTTTGAAAGGAAAGAAAACACCAGACTGTCTATGCGCGCGCGTGCTTATCCATGCCTGTGCGCGCGAGCCTTGAACAAATCCCCAGTTGCTGCAGATGTCATTTTTCCGGAAAGCGAAATAGATGAATTGCAGCTATTTATCATGCATTAGAATATCCAATTCCGAGTGTGCGGTGTGATTTATCATTTGCAGCTGTGAAAGAGTTACTTTAAGTGAGCAGTTACAGCAATACTTTGACAATATTGTTACTTTATGGGGGGAAAATATGATGCTGGCCTCTTAGCAGCAGTCATGGAACAAGTCCTTACCTCATACAGTGGGCACCTCCTGGAGGAGCTGTGATCAACGATTAGTACATGATGACAAGGATCAGGCTACATCATGAGAGAAAAGAGAAAAAAATGCTTTCTTCTGAGGGGTTACCGTGCCAAACTGGTGACTAATCTGGCTCATGGTGGCAATAAATGATCTGCTTCTAACATTCAGTTTCATGGGAGAATAGAGGTGGTGGGGGGGCTTTCTGTAGCACTCCCTCTGGGCAGAGTTGCTTTGTTGCATGCTCTGAATGTCACATCCATCATCAGCTATTAGACAGAGGTGGGTGGAATACTGCTGATAGTAAAATGATTGAATCAATTTTATTCAATTTTATTTATTTTTAAATGTATTACATTAATAAATCAAATGGATGTAGAATTTTGGACAGGCACAGAGACGGTGCAAACCACAGCACACATGTTTTTAGAGTTTTCTGAAGCACTGTTTGTAAAATAAACTTTCAGAGAAGGAAGCCCAAATCCTCCAAACAGTGAAAATATCCAGAATATCAAAGGTGCCATAAAGCCTGAGGAGTTTTGGAGGGCAATAAGCTAACCCTTTTGGCTGAGCCTTTCTTTTTCTCCCCTTTTCCCCAACGCACTCCACTTATATTGTCAGTCGATCTGTAAGTATCTATATGCCTCCTTCTCAACTGTGAGCACTTTGTGCATGAGGTCATTGCTCTCTCTGAATGTAGGCAGCTGCTATTTGTTGTGGGCTTTTCCTCTTGAGTCGTTTTCTTTTTCCATCTTTTAGGAAGCATTTTCAGAGCGGCTGCGCACTTTTCCTGCAACACCCTGCTTCACATTCATCCACTTGCATACATTCCCACGTGGGAGCTACTTAATACTGCCACAGTTCACTGCTGCGGCCCGCTGAGCAGCTCCACCGGCGCAGTTTGAGAGTTAAATGCCTTCCTCTCGGGCATTTTGACAGTAGTTGTCAAGGGAGAGGAGAGCGTTACTCATTAGCTTTCTCCACTCACATGTCATCAGCTTGTCAGTCTAAAATTCCTCACAACAGTGGATGAAATTGGGCCCGTGGGAATATCTGGGACACCTAGGCGGGAGCTGTGCAATAGAGAGAACAGAAACATAGTGTATTTGGATAATAAATAATGTCTTCCATGCAGCCACAGTCCATCAACTCCTGGAAAGTGTAGAGGGAAGAGAGTAATTGGGACAGAGAATGAGGGGAAAGAGGGAATCATGTCCATGCAGGCCAGTGGAATTTAATTTCACTGCTCCACTTAACATGCTGCAATTCTGCAGGAGCACCCCACGACAGATTCCACAGAAAAACTTTCAGAATCAGGAATCTCACAACTTTTTTTTGCATTGGGAAAGTACGACAGATAATATTACAGAGAGGCAAAGGCAGCGTGAAGCTAATATTTCTAATATTTTCCACAATACCAGGTATGTTTGATCACCTGACGTAGCTTGACCCAGCACCCCCACCCACCTGCAACTTGGCTGCCTGTCAAACCTGCCAGCGAGGGCATGTCTCGTGTCATGATGTCATCTCTAGGCGCCGTTCCAGTTGTTTAAATAAGTACCACCTGGGTACTTGGGAACACACCTGTCAAAGCACTGTAGACGTCAGCATGCTGAGTGTGTTGCAGGAAGATATAGCGTAAACTAACAGTGTAACATGTCGCTCTTCATCAGCGAGGGGATATTTGAATCATTTGGGAAGTCAGTTGGTTCGAGAAGTGAGCTTGTGATCACCAACACTGAAATGCAAAATATGTTTTTAGACTATAATTGTACTGGCCAGCTTCTGTTTGTAGATGTCATATGTCATAAATGTCATATATGTATGCATGTAACCCTCCCAAGCTAAACAATTACTCAACCCCTATGTCACTTCACCTGCTTAAATGAGGCTTAACTTTCATTAATAAAATGACTGCATCTAGTACGACAGAGTGGTGATTGATGCACCGGTGTGAGGAGGGCCACCTCTGGTCATGGTCTCAGTCTGGTGTGTCGGCTTTATGACAAAGTTGATCACTGGAGGGAGTTTACTGAAGGTCAGAGGTGAGAGGAGGTAAAGACTGTCAGAGGTGCTACCAAGAATTTTGTAGCCCCTGGTAAGATTTGACACCAACCCCCCATTTAGATGAATCTGTGTTCATAGAGGCAACTCAAATCTGTTAAATCTGTTTTTAAATCTATTCAAGTTTCATATGTTTAAGCTCAAACAGCCATAAAAGACCCATTGACGTTTTGGGGAATACGATTAGTAACTTCTTGCCGATAGCACTCTCGTGTCTGCACCGCAAGTATGAAGCAACAGCCAGCTTAGCTTAGCATATAAACTGGAAACAGCTGGTCTCCTCTGTCTAAAGGTAAAAAAAAATCCTAAACGAACGAAATATAATGTGTTAATTACTGAGCCAGGCTGTTTCCCTTTTTTCCATACTGTATGCTAAGCTGAGCTAACCAGCTGCTGACTGTGTCACCTAACGCTCTGCAGGAAAGCGAATAAGCGTATTTCCCAAAATGTCAGACTACTCCTTTAAAGGGTAGGTTT
This sequence comes from Oplegnathus fasciatus, assembly GCA_003416845.1. NCBI lineage: Eukaryota > Metazoa > Chordata > Actinopteri > Centrarchiformes > Oplegnathidae > Oplegnathus > Oplegnathus fasciatus. The sequence continues at coordinate 899,367 of NTHP01000019.1, read as the reverse complement.
ACCCAAGTGATGGAAAATTATTTTTGTCTCCACTTTAATACAATGACAAATACAAAACAAGTTCTGGTGACTCACGATCATCCACAGAACACGCTGTCAACAGTTTTCATGTGTCTTTGGTAGAAAGTATTTTCAATGGAAACTGAATTGTCCAGTTTAAAATTGTTTTTAGAAAAGATACTTTGTTGTTGAATGTTTTCAGTGCGTGGCATCAGAAATCTCCAGGACAGACATTTGGGCAAATGAAACAAAAACTATCTGCATTATTTATTTACTCATTTGGTAATTTGTTTGAATCGGCCCTTTAAATCAGTTTCATGGGTGGTTGAAATGTCATTCACACCCCTAATCTGAAAATACAGCTCAATCTGACCAATCAGATGGAAGTTTAAATTTGTTTTCTAACAACCTCTTTCAATACAAGTGAGTTAAGATAAGACTTAGTTGATCCCTGGGGGACAGCTTATCCTCATATATCCCATATATACAACAAACATCAGGAAGGCCCAGCGAAGAAACACTGCAGACATCTCTGAGGTTTCATTCATGTCTGTTGGATGCTTGTTGTGCTGCAATGATTAAAAAAAATATCTCAAAAAATGGGAAAGTGGAAACTTGCCTCTAGCACCTACAATTATTAGAGAGGAAAGGCACCTTAGTCAGTGTGTGCATGCCTTTGTGGTTGCCATGACAGCAAATAATTTTATAATCTAAACACCTACAGATGTATATGACCTCAATCCTGTTTCTAAGAACTTACAGAATGGACAGTCTCATCTACCTTGTTAACCGCTCCACACATACCTCCTTCCACACAGACACACACATTTACTGGAGGTCCTAGTTATTGATGGGAGTTTGTGGAGGAGGACAGCTATCAGGGGTTAATGGCAAACTCATTAGGGGTGAGCGGGGGGTCAGCGTCTGTGATTTTGTGGCGAGGTGAGAAGGTGCTCTTGTAAAAGTGGAGCACATTGCAGGTGCATGGGCGCAAGTATTTTCTAGAACAGTTTTACAGGAGTCCTTTGACCTCAGGGCTTACCTGCATATGCTTCTACACATGCACATACACGTGCGTCTGTCTGTCTGTGAATCTGTATCCATCTAACACATACTCTCTCTCTCTCACACACACACACAAACATTTTTTTATCAAACAAAGAAACTGACATAATGACCCTCAGGCCCTGCCCTCATTCTTCACATACTTAATACTTTCCACTGTCTAACTCAATCACACTCTAACTGTCTGCCTGTCTTTCCATTTCACATTCACAAACACAGCGTAGAAATTGTTATATTATTGCTCCGGTCTCCCATGGCAACGCCCTGAAACCAAGTCTCCCTCCGTACGATTATGATGTTACAACCACTCAGTTGCTTAACTGCTTCCCAAACTGTTTATTCTTGGATGGCGGTCATGCATCTGCTGTGCTAAAAGGAGTCTTGTTTTAATCAGAAATATCTGGTTTGCCCTTTGATCATAAATTTCCAAAGAGGCCAAATCACAGGATGATGTCTGGACAGAGGAGCAGATCCCTTCCTATGTAATACACGTCCTTATTGGAAACAGGGTGGAAGGGATTGAAGTGTGTCCAGACTTGTGTCAGTGGAGTCTGCGGCGAAGAGCTGATAAAACTGACTCCACTGTAACCCTGCATTAATGAGGAAATAATGAGGAGAGGTTGTGTTTTGTTTTTTTGTTTTGGGGAAACACTCACACTCCTTCGTGCAACAAGGCACGATGTGAGGCGAGTCTTTATCTGAAGGCTTGCCGCGCAGAGTGCTGCTATCTAAGAGTCCGCAGAAAACAGCAACGAGACGATCTTTCAGCACACACTAAGACTCCGAGTTAAGCAGAGACAACATTATAGGCCTCTGAAGACCATCTGTACACTTTTCTAAATGTGAAAAGTGAGAGTGCAGATCCAGCTGGGCGCACACCTGCAGACAGCAAGAATTCAAAGTAATGAAGCGATTTTGTGACGATGCTTAACTGAAAGTGCTGCTGTAAACCTGTGGGGAGCACAGACCGTCATAAGGACCAGCTGTTTATGAGATGGACAGACAGTACTGACAATTATATATCACAGCGATGAATGTCTAGCCTGCTAATAAACCGTAGGTACTGCATATCCTCTCCATTTAACCAGTGCTCGAATTCTTACTATTTGGATCTTGAGATTTAAAGCTTCTACAATCAGTATTTTTGTATTAACAATGGATTAAGTGACCCAGAGAATTATCAACAGACTCTGCTGTTCTCAGTTTTTCTGGAGCATTTTCGCATCTTTCAGTTTATTGTTTTGGTTTTACGGCCCACAACTTTACCGTTTTGGTCCACTGGAATCAGCGTTTTTTCCAGCTGCAGCAGGCAGCTGTTTTCAGCAAGAAAGCTCTGATAAACCCGCTGCATGCTTCCTGTCAAGCTCAAAAAAAGCACACAGGCACGCAAGTTAGCCACTATAGCTGGTAAACGCAGTGCAACATTTCACAGCTAAAGAGCAAGATATTTCTCTCAGGAGTCGGTGGAGACCGAAAACAGAGCTAAAATGAGAGTGACTGCCATTCACATGACTCCACATGAACATCACTCCATATTTGCTGGATGTGTTAATAGGCAACTTTTCGCTGTAAATGAGTTGCATTAGTTCAAGCGGAGCAGAAAAATCTGGGCTTGTTTTGGCTGATTGGCATCAAATATGCTTCAGTATCACTGGCTCATTCACAGCTGTGTGGATAGTAACATCCAATCATATTCATACTGGTGTACAGCACAGACATTATAACCTGTCACTGTTTGCTGCCGTAGCTCCCTGCACCACCCTAACCTCTTCATCGTGGTATTTTTGGTATTGTTGATTTAACTAAGATGTAATGTTCATCAGCAGCGTCTCTAACCGTAAAACCATTTGCTGAAAACTGTTTGACTTTGAAGAGAGCATGCACGTACATTGACCGTAGGTCTTTTATGTGTTTGGGTCAGGATCGAAAACAAGTATGAAGCACTTTTCTTTCCATGTGTTAGACTTTTGACATATGTCCCATTACTTATGTTGAGTCAGCTGAGGTTTCAGCATCCATGCAACCTCTCAGGCATGAGGCCATTATTTTGCACATGATGAATTAAGTCAGCTATTTCGCACATCTCAAGTGGTTGCTTATTATCTCCCATGTGTGCAGTCTTCTCCGGGGCCTTTTAGCAGCTTTTTTTTCTTTCATACAAGCTGAATTCATAATTTTATATTGTGCTAAAGTCACAGCTCAACGCTCTACTTTATTATCTGGGTGTAATGTTGGCCTGCTGGATAATTGTGCTGTCACCCCTACACTGCATCAATCTAGCATGCAAACCAAAAGAGGAGCAAAGAGGCAGTTGCTATCCAAAACAGAGTTGTTATTTTCTTTGTTTTGTTTTGAGTAAATCTAGCCAAGAGGGAGACTGAAGATTGCTTATTGTCCTGAGCATTTAGCATCCGAGCAAATCCTCATTTATTTATTTAACCATCAAACTAGTTTGTATTTTTCAGGGCCGCCTTACACGTACGCTTATCCTTCATCAGAATCAGAGCTACTTTTAATGCCAAGTATAATAAATACAGAGGAAATTGTACCGATGGCGCTGAAGAAGAGGTGTATTAACAGCTTACAGAGCTTGAACGGTAGCCTACATACTGACACAATGTGCAGGGGCAACAGGCCTTTACGATAAGACAAAGAAGACTGTTAAAATAATGTTTATACAGACACAATTTACCCTGACGTCATTTGTTTTGCAGCAGAGAAGCCCCTGCGGCAACACAATGGGAAACAGACGTCTGTGGACAAGGGCCTGAGGGAGAGCTGGGAGCCGTCTATCCATCTGGATGGAAGACCCGTGGACCGCTTCGTCATCAGCTCCAGCAAACCCACGAGGTCTCACCGCTTCACTAAAGCGGGAAAGGACAGTCGCTCTCATCTACTGGAGGATGTAGGTAAGGCAGACACAGAGAGGAAGTTAAAACAAAGAGAGGGTGAGAGCAGGGCGGGGATGCGAGATGTTGAGATCAGATGGTCTCTGACGATGCTTGAGATCGAGTGACGTGAACGAATCAAGTGGCAGCTAATGTTTCTGAGGGGCCTGAGGAGGGCTGGGAAAACTGCCAGACAAAGAAAAAGTAGTAATTTAGAGGAAAATAAATGAACGGAGAGCAAGAAAAAGAGGTTTGGCTTAAACTACGGAGCGAGCTTTCAGATCCCAGAGTTCTGCACTTTCTCAAGACAAGTGCCAAGAATGAGGAGGGGATGAGCAAAGCTGTGTACAAAGCAGAGACGCCAGGAGGTGAGGTGTATGATTAATTTTTATCAGTGGATTAGTTCATTATTGGATGTGCTATCATCAAAGTTTGCCAGAAAGAAAGAAAGAAAGAAAGAGCACTTGGGGTGGAGGGTAGGGGGTTGCGTGACCGGCGATCATCATACCAGCTCAGCAGACAGTGGTTATTTTAGGCTTTAGATTATTTTTAGGCCTTAACAGCTTCTCTGGTAATTCCTAATCCCGCCTTGTAAAACACAAGACAGGTCTTTATGTTTCTATACACATGCAGTTTGCAGTGTTGACACAGTCTAGCCTGCTTTTGTCATTATTCCATTTTCCTCTGTCCTTGGCTGCTTAGAGCCATACTTCATCAGCGGCTCAAAGTCTGCAGCCAACCCTTCTTTTCCACATCCAAGCCCAGCCCAGCTCCTATAACCCAATCCCCTGTGTTGTGGTCACTCATTGTGTGTGTGTGTGTGTGTTTGGTGGTGATTGTGGTGGAGGATAGGGTGGTGCCAAGTGATGAAGTCATACATTGTCTTGTATGGTGTGTCAGTGTGTTCGAACATACATCTATAGATGCTTTTGTGTGTGTATGTGTGTGTGTGTGTGTGTGTGTGTGTGTATGTATGTGTCTGTCTCCCAGTGTGCGTTGTGGCGGCGGCCTTGTGGTCTCTCCAGCTCCGGTGCAGTTTGCCATAAATCTCTGGCAAGCCGAGCTGCGTCTCAGTGTTGCCTCTCCAGAAATTCCTCGCAGATCATGTGTTGTTCCCTCAGCAGCATGAGAGCAGCATCAGTTGTCGTAAATAACACCGTGCTGTTTGCCTCCACATCATTAATATGTCTGGCCAGCCGTTGTTAAAACAACAAAGATGGAGAGATGACTTATAAGAAGCAACAGGGAGCGAGATGGAGAGTAAAAGAAAAGGGAAGATTGGGAAAAGATGCCCATTTTTCTTAATGATAAGGGGAAAGTTGACCTGCTCCACAGAAAAGACAAATACCATTTACACATCAGGTAGAAATAACTGGGTAGATCTGAGTTTCTTTTTAAAATTATATAATTTACTGCTTGCTTACTAGTTTCTATTCAACATCATTTATAATAATAATCCTGATATTTTAACCAGATATCCTGTGTTTTATTTTTGTTTTCTTTCAGATCCTGAATGGGTTAACCTGGATGGCTTTGCTGTGTTGGGCGGTGCACCTGTCAGCAACTCGTCATCAGCAGGTAAACCCGATCTCAAGGCATCTTTACCACCAACACATGGGAGTGGTGTGTCTCAGTTAAGAGCTGTACATGTAAAACTATCTGGTTAAATCCATTAAAAGCGGTTGGCTGAAACGATCTGCTGTCATCATGGATATAAAAGGAACCGCCGGATCTAATGTGCGGCTGATTAACACGGCTATGTCTTGGGGCGACAGTCTCCTTTTCCTTCATTCCCTCACTTGCTCTGTCCCTCTGGGATCAGTGGGGAAAAGTACACATTTCTCTCTGACTCATAGATTCCCATGCATTTAGCTAGGTGTGTTTTTCTTGCAGGTGCTCCAAATTTTCTATTTTAGAGTTTTGCTGCCTTTAATGGCGTGCACCACGTTAATTATCACATATTCGCCTGTCACTGCTTTCAACAGACTGTAAAATTAAAGGAAATTAGCTGCAGACTGGATAGCTTGTAACCTGATGATCCATACAGTGAGTTATTTAAGTGTTCTCTGTGGATGTATTTATGAGTGCACAGTCAATTAATTGATTAGTCAAGCGATAGAAACTGCCAACAATTTTGATTAATTAATAATTATTCATTTATCTAGTAAAAATGATACACGTTTGATGTTTTAAAACTCTAAAATGTGAGTTTTTTCTATTTTATATCATTGTAAATTCAATACCTGTGGATTTTGACCTGTTGTTTGGACAGCAAGCAATTTAAAGATATGCCACTTTGGGCTCTATGAACTTGTGACAGGCATTTTTCATGGTTTTGTGATATTCATAGACTAAATTACTTATTGAATAATAGAAAAAAATATATCAATAAATGAATCAATAATGAAAATTAATAAATTATGTGCAGCTTAAACTTTATTTAAGCTCTTAAGAGGAAATTAGATGGTCTTCTCATATGTTCTTGATTGAAGTCAAGCACAGTAAAGGAAGCTTATCTAAGCTTCAGACTAGACTTTTAGTCAATTAATATAGTAAATTTTCATCATCTGTTTATTTCTGTGTAGAACCATGGGGGATTTGGACGTTTAAGCAAATGTCATGTAAACACAGGGCTAACAAAAATAGACACGCGCACACTCGTGTTCATACTGTTCCACAGAGACAATTTAATTTAACCACTTGACTTGGCATGTCCGTGTGCCGTGGCAGGGAACATGGAGAAAACCCATTCAAATTCCATACTGAAAGGATCAGGACCAGCAATTGAACCCTGGACCTTCTTGCTGTGGGCCGACAGTGCTAACCACTGAACCACTGTGCTGCTCTGGAGTTTCAGTCGTATTTGTTTGAGGCAGGGCTGCTCTGGAGACACAGCTAATCATATTTGTTGAGTTTAACCTCAACGGATGGAGCCAAAGAACCACTGTGTGTCTGGCAAAGTGATGCTAGAGTAAAGCCCAGTGAAAAGGAAGGGGCAAAAGAAGACTAATACTGTGAATTTCGACAGGGTAGTGTTGTCTCAAATCGAATCGAATCGCAACCGGGCGGAGCATTATCACCAACATTTGACCATGATTGTCACCCACTAAAATATCTGCCGGCTTGTTTGCTCACTTGACTTCAATTAAATTTTATTAAAAATAAATAAAAATGAACATGCTTTTACTTTCACTTGCTTGTGTGCGGTGTTCACTGTAGCAATCGCAACCGCTGCAGCTTCCTTGGCCGCCATTTTCATAGGTTGGTCCCTCTCCTTCCGCTACGTAGCCAAGATGGCGACCATTGAGGGTGAGAAGTGTCAAGCGTTCCACACTCAACTTTTTGACCGTTATGAGTACACCATCCGGTTACTCATAGTGCACTGCATTTCACCATAATTGTCAGTGTAAATGCACTTATGCCATCAAAATAGCGTGTAAGTATGAAAGTATGCAAATTGAGACACAGCGATAGTTATGAAGCGCACTTGCTACTAACCGTAAAAATGCTATCTTACGTTAGCATTACAGTAGCTAAAGTTATATAGCTAGCTACTAGCTATTGTGAATTCTCCCGGTTAACATTCCAAGTCATTATTCTAGCTGATAGCCTGGTAAGCTAATGAATGACGACAAAAAACAAATGAATACACGGGCATTAGAGTTTTATATTCATATTTTGACTGTTGAGGCCAAATTGATTATGTCTGCCTCTATTGCTTGTATAAATAAACAATACACAACAACACACAACAATTTTTTATTAGCCATTAATGGCTGTTAGCCAAGCAAAAAATCCTAACGTTAGCAACTGTTATAAGGCCAGCAAACTTACTGGCAACAGACAGATGCTATCCAACGTTAGCTTAAGTTCTCTTTTAGGTTAGCTAATTATCCCAGTTAAAAAATCAAGTTATACTGTACATAGCCATCAAGCAAAATGCACACTTGCTGCCAAGTGACGTTAGCTTAAGTCATCTTGTTAGCTAGCTAATTAGCTTAGTTAACATTTCAAGATATTTACTTGTACTATGCTAGCTGATAACCTACAGCTAATGAATGAATAAGAACAAATAAAGACATTGGCATTAGAATTGCATATGGAGCAACTAATAGAAAACTAATACACTTGCTGCCAACTGGCAAATGCTATCCAATGTTATCTTAAGTTATCTATTACGTTAACGATAGCTAATTTGCCCAGGTAACATTTTAAGTTCTTTCATTTTACTGTGCTCGCTGATAGCCTGTTAAGGCAAAGACTTTGGCATTTTGTTGAAATTTCATGTTTTGACTGGGGTTGTTTCTTTTCCATTTGGGTTTGTCAGTTAGCTGACTTTGTCTCTGCCAGTTGAGACTGAAGTGATTGTTTCTGCCTCCAGGAAAGCTCTGCCACAGAGAATTGTTTGCCTAAATTAAACTGTGGGTTAACTGAGCAATGTACTCCACAATGAGACGAAAAACTTAATTTATGTTTACAAAGTTTAGATTTGCTTTTGAATGTGATAAAATGTCACAGCTGGAGGGAGTAAGCACACAACAGTGACATTTTTCAGCACCAGCCTGAACACACTGAGGTGGGTCTCTGTAGCAGTGGTATGTCAGTCTGTCTGGAGACCAGCCTCATAGCACCTCAGACTATCCAGCCTCCAGGAAAAGACTGAAAGGATCTGGCAGTGAGAGCATTGTGGAGTCAATGGTTTAGCAGTCCGTGGCATGGTGACCCGCGCCAAACTATGCACTGTGACAGTTTTCCAGAGAGTGGAAAAGAGGAAGAAAAAAATAAGGAAAAGGAGAAGTCGGCTGATTAAAACCAAATGGTTTTTTTTTTTAACCAGTTACTACAAGGAGAGATGAAGAAATAGGTACAGTGGGTGTGAGACCATGGGAGGATTGGTCCATGCAGCAGTACCTCAGTAGCAGTTAAAAATGGTTGAAATACAAAGAAGTAGGATATACTGTACCATATTCACCATCAATATGTTATTGTTGGATGGTACAGTAATTCAGTGCAGACTTCCAAGTACATTTACCTCACAGTGGAAACATACTGTAACTTTGACAGATAATCAAGTAAACACGATGTTCGCAAGTTTCAAGTTTCTGCAAATTTATTTTCATGGCATTTTTAAAATGGGTGGAAATCAATGACAGTCTGGAAGATGGGAAACACATATTTGAATTTTAAGAAGCTATTGTTCAGAACCAAGCATGCATTACTTTACTTGTTTAGCATACTTCATAAAGTGTTTGTGTTAAATTTTGATGCTCACGTCCCTAAGTTCCTTTTCTATTTTGATGGTAAATTTGATGAATGAATGTAAAATATGATTTCTATTAAATACACCTTTTAACAGACATACAAACAGTTGCAGGCACATTGGCAGGCAGAGAAGAGGAACATACAGAACAGATTATCCAAGAAACTTGTACAGGTGCCGGAGAATCTTGGAGAGGAGGATTTGCAAACAGGAAAATCGACAGCATTACCAAACAGCCAATTCTCTTGATCCAAAGGGGGGAAATCCACTCAGCTGTGCTGGCAGGATAGGGGGAAGGATAAAGACAGAGAGACTTAAAAACACGGGGGAGCTCCAAGTCTGCAAGTCTTGCTGACACAAACCCCCTCTTTCTTCCTGGGAGCTTTTCTGGTGTGCATTTATACTCCCCATTCACATCCTCTTTGCCTCATCTTTGTTTTCCACCACACATACAGTTTCATGGTGGAAGCCCATCAGTACTAAAACTCTCCCTCTCTCCGTATTAAACCATGGCTAAAGAAAACTTTTTGGGTATGGTGGCCTCTCTTCCCTACCTGTTCGTTGGAAGGGGAAACCCTACATCACAGTACTTTTTGTCCCTATTTCGTTAAATCCACTTTGTTACATCAGCTGACTTGTCAGTACTCAAATGCAGCTATCCTGATGGGAAACAGGGCAGATCCTTTTCATCTGACAGTGATTATGAGAAACGGATAAAGGAGGGATAGAGGGAGGAGAGGAAAGAAAGAAGACAAAAGAGTGGGAGGGACAAAGGAGTTTTTTGTTACATTGCCAATGCTATCGCTCAGCACTGCAGCCAGATGAGGGGGATTGTCTGGTTGTCTGAGTCAACGTCTGAGTCGTTGTCCAAGATGGAGTCACCACTAGGGTGGGATTAAAGCAGGAAGAAGGACACCAGAAGTTGGAGCAGATGACAGGGGGACATGGTGCTGTTCCGCTGCATATCCCTTTTGTGACAACTGGGCATGTTTACTGTCATTGTTGGATGAAAGTGACATGTAATAATGTGTTTATCACTGAGCGGATGTGTCTTGAGTAGAGAAATTATGTTCAGTGATTTTCCGTGGCAGTTTCAACAAGGCCCCGAAGGAAAATCCAGCAGAGGGCGCAGATTATGAGTGAACTATAGGGTCATAAAGGTAAGATGAACTCCAGTGCACTCTGACTTTTCTCCTCCCTTATCATTCACCAACAGGTCCAGCCAGGTCTGCACAAACTGCTGCCAGAAATCAGCCCTCTGTACAGCGGGCCACCAGGGTTGACAGAACAGCTCGCCCACTGGGCGTGTCTAATACCAGGACACACAGGAGGGCCCCTCAGTCCTCCTCAGGCCCCAGGCAGCCTGAGAGAGCTTTGGCAGGAACTCCCCCACTAGAAAGGAGACGCCAACACCACATCAAGCCTCAGTCTGACCAGAGAAACCGAAACACACACAAACTAAGTAAGAGGACCCACATTTTGCACTCATACCACCACCAGATTAAAGAGGCAAAGCTTTAAGTTCTGATAAAATATGATTCTGAAAAGACTGGCAGCCTTTGCAGACCCTATTCTGTAATTTTCCTTTTATTCTCTTAATGAAAATGAGCTAAATGTACACATTTTGTTTGTACTATTTTTAGTGTCCATAGTGTAAACCCTGGCCGTGCCTGGTATCCCTTTCTATTCATAGCATCTGAGTCCGTTCATGTGGTGTCACTGCAGGCACAGAAAGCCCAGGGCCAGAGCGTACCCGCCAACAGAGCAGTCGCAACCAAAACAACCACACCAGGTACCTGCAGGTTTATAGAGAATCACTGCCATTCCTCTACACATTATCTGTCTTTTTTTTTGCATTGTAAATATCTCAAAATAGCTCATCAATAACCTGATAAGTTGTAAAATGCATGAATTTTGATTGTCAAAATGAGAGAAACCAGATACCGACCTATAACCAAATTCAATGATCTTAGAGATGATTTTAATATTGGTTTGGAGCTACATATTTTTGTCTCTACGTCTTTGTGCATGTCTGTGTGTGTTGTCCAGAGCCACCGGAGTACGAGGCCCGGGACATCAGTGTCAGGGTCATGTCTCCTCAGTCAGTCCTCATCTCCTGGGTTGACCCTGCTGTTGAGATGGGGAAGGTCGTCCTCGGGGCATCCAGGTGGGAATCTGTTTAAGTGTGTGTGTCTGTTAATGAGAGATAAAGAGAAAGAACACTAACCCTCTTCACTGAAATAAAACATCCCCATTTTCTCTTACCCCAGATCCTACACGGTTAAATACAGGGAAAAGGGTGAGTCAGCACGCTGGGAGTACAAGGAGAGCACCCAGAGGAGAGTGATGATAGACACCCTGTCTGCAGACGGCATGTATGAGTTCTCTGTCAGAATCTCTCAGGGAGAAAATCATGGGAAGTGGAGCGTCTCCGTCTTTCAGAGGACCCCTGAGTCAGGTATGCACAGCCACTCCCTGCTGAGAAGTACTTATAGAATATAATTTTGTAGGTCGCAATGCAGCTTTGGAAAAGTGATGAATAGTGGCTTCTTTTTCAGAGGAATAGCCATAGAGAGCCAAAGCCCTGCATTTTTCTTAGAATATAAAAACAGAATTTATTCTTACAGAAAAGAATTCAGTCTTGCATAACCATGTCTGTTAGCTCTTTTCTTCTTATTTCCTCATGCCACACTTCATCACATTCACTGCCTATTGCTCCCATTTGATATTTGATTCGAGCTTTGGCTGCACCTCTGTCATGATTGCAGCTTTTATACCGTGTCATAGCAGCTCCTGAGCTGCGGTTCACTGGAATGTCAGCATTTACTGCCTGGCTCACAGCTCAGATTTCCATCTGCAGTCCCATACATGATCTCAAGGGGAGCGTCCTGACAATGTATGGCAGCAGTACTTTCCTCAGTTGAAGCCCCCTGGCACAAAAGTCCTCGCTGTTTTTACACGCTTTAAGCAGCAATTTCCTCACCCTACTCCCCCTATGCTGCTTCTGGTTTCTGTCCTGCTGCTCCTCCTTTCGCTGCTGTCTTTCCATTCAAATGTGTTCCCCTCACTTTCCAGCACCGTCTGGGCCACCAGAGAACTTTGAGGTCAAGCCACTTAGAGGGAAAGGAACTGCTGTCATCGCAACATGGGATCCACCTGAAGAACCGAATGGGAGAATAAGAGGTCAGGCCAGGAGGATTAAAGTCAAACTGAAAATAAATTCATTTTTGATTATAAATCAGTATATACGTATATCCTTGGTGTTTGACTTGTGAACTTCTTTGGTCAAAATTGTAATTACCAGAAAGTTTTATTTATTTTTCTGCCATGATAGTGCAGAAATAAGTGCTCTCCAATGGCCGTGAATTTTTGGTTCCGACTGGCAATGTTTTTACTGTAATTTGATTTGTCCACAATATCTGTGTGGAGTGTTAAAGTAACGAAACAAACAAAAAATAACGTCTAATGGGAGTCAGCGCTAGCGTTAGCAAGGTAAGCTAACTAGTTTCCACTTTTCGAGTGGAATAAAAACATAACAGCACAATGGGCCCTCGCCAGTGTTGAACATTGCAAAGGGGCAGAAGTCTTAAGTCTTATAGCCCATTGCTATGTGGGCTTGTTGGAAAATGTTCTGTATGCACTTTTGAATTCAGATTTTCAAAGAAAAAATTCTGAAATTTTCTCCTGAATGGTCACATGACAAAAGTTGTTCATACCTCCACACAGAGTACATCCTGTCTTATGCTCCTGCTATGAAGCCATTTGGAATGAAAAGTGTGACGTACCGTGGCAGCAGCAATACAGCCACCATAGATGGCCTCAAACCGGGTGACCGGTACATCTTCAAGATTAGAGCCACAAACAGGAGGGGACAGGGACCACAGAGCAAGGTCTTCAGTGTTGCCATGCCAGGATGTAAGCACATTTGACTGTATACAGTATGTGTGTGCATGTATGCTTGAAAATTTGATTAATCCTTAATTCATGACGATTTTTGTCTACTGCCAGCCAGCAGCACTGCTTCATCGTTCTCAAAAACCAAGGACAGCCGTAGGACTGGTCACACTCCTTCCAAACAGGATACCGACCACGATGAATCTGACTTCCAGTCAACAGAGGTGCCAGAAGAACCAGCTACAACCCCTCAGCCTCGCCCTGCTGCACCTGTCAACAGGCGTGTACGCCCACTTTCCCAGACACGCTCCTATCACAGCATCTTCTCCTCTGTAAGGGGCTCAGTCAGGAATGCAGCGAACAGAGGGTCGTCCAGAGGAAGAGCTCAAGATAGAGAAGATGAGGAGGAAGAAGAAGAGAAAATACCCACAACGCCACCTCCAGAAGAAGAGACAACAACCATGGAGGTTGTACCGGAGACAAAAGAACCAGACAACAATGTTTCCCCAGACTCTGAGGATGAAGTGGGATATGATGAGGAGCCCCAGACTACTGAGACCCCCAGCCTCAAAGTTTTGACGCCTTCCCCAACTAAACCTGTCTTTACTCATCCAAATCTACCGCCCAGAAGGCCCATTAAGATCAGGGTCCATCAAAAACCAGGATCCAAGGCTGCTTCCTCCTCCTCATCCACCTCTTCATCTTCATCATCATCTTCATCCTCTTCATCTTCTGCCACCTCCTCCGCTTCCTCCTCTTCTTCTGATTCCTCCTCATCTTCTTTACCTTCTACTTCCTCTTCATCCTCACCTTCTATAACCTCATTATCTTCCTCCTCACGTATGCAAGAGTCGGCAGCCAGTAGAAAGGACTATGTAGCTTCCACATACCCAGAGAGCAAAAACACCTACGATAAGCCCAGCATAACACATACCAAACCCTCCACTGCAGTTGTGAAAGAGACCAATTCACAGCGGACAGAGGCTACATCTGTAGGTAGAGGTTCGGCTTCAGCAGGGCGCACCAGTGGGTCTGGGTTTGGCTCTAGATATGGTTACGGTCGAAGACATCCAGGAATTTTGGTTAGAGGGAATTCAACACGAATGCAGAATGGTTACAAACCTGCCATCACCTCACAGTCTAATTTACCAAGCAGAACTCCAAACCAACCAACATCAAACACACGTAGTTCAGCAACATCACAGTCCACTTTACCAGACAGGACTCAAAACCATGAAAAATCACATACTTTGAATTCAGCAACATCCAGGTCCCCTTCAGGAAGTGGAACCCACAGCCAGGCATCATCAGATACATATAATTCTGACAAATCACGGTCCACATTAGAGTCTAGGTCTCAAGGCTCTACAACTTCGCAGCGATCAGGCACTAATCCATCCACTTCACAGAGCAGCTCAAATCACCCATCCACCACAGAAACACAAGGCTCTTCTCAGTCAACCTCACACAGAGGATCTCACAGCTCTGCAACTTCACGCAACACACAGAGTTCACACACATCACCTGAGCAAGACACAGCAGTCAGGGAGGGAAATGATGATAGCTATTACAAAAACACAGATGCAGAAGTAACCAGAGTTGAAGAGCCTACTTCAAGCTCTAAACCACAACCCACAAAGGAGGAGGGAAGGGAGGAAGAGGGAAGGGAGGAGAGCAGTAATGAAAAACCTGTGGTTCCTCGTACCAGAATTAGCCCCGCATTTGCTGAAAAATTCCCTTGGCTAGCTACCCGTTACCCAGGCAGGTTCGGTTCAGGGACGAGAGCATCATCTTCCAGGCAGGATGGTAGGACCCCCTTGAGCAGGACTTCATCCTCCATGGGGGCTGGCAGACCCATCTTGAGGGGGACACCCACAAGGGTTTCAGGAGCCACAGGCGCTGCAGGAGTGTCCACGATACAGGAGACTAGTGAAGATCTGAGGAATCCTCCCACTCAAGATTCACTAAAGAATGGGGTAGCGGCAGGTTCAGTTAAACCTTCTTTGACCAATCAAAATACAGAATCTAGTGGCACTAGAAACCCAACTACCTCATCCTCTTCGTCTTCATCATCTTCCTCTTCAGCAGCCACCTCTTCAAACTCTAATTCCCATCATTCCTCAAGTAGACACGGAGACTCAAGTGAGCCCATCCATAGAGGAACCTCAAATGACAACGATAACGATCATAATGAGGATTATCTAGATGAGAGGAATAGAGAAATTAGTGGAAAACATGATAAAGTTGCAGACCCCACAACGGCCCAAAAGAATCCTACTATAACTTCATCCGACCCTCACAGAGACATTGAGGAAAATGACAGTGTGGATACAAGGGAAAGTTCTTCTAGGACAAGACCTGGCTCACCATCTGGAGTTACTCCAACTCATCGTCGTCCTGGTGGAGGGGTGAATGGGAGGGTACGTTCTCCTCTGCTGGCTAACAGGCAGTTTGGTGGATCTAGACTTCCCATCAGACCACAGCCTGCACAGAACTCAAGGCTGGGTTCTTCAACGTCTGATTCCTCCTCCTCCTCGTCTTCCTCAAATGTGCCCCACCCAGTTTTGACCTCAGATCGTGACGCTGGCAGTGGCACCACTGTGACAAAGACAGGGGGATTAATTGGAGGCAACTCCCAGTCCACATCGTCGTCCTCAGCATCTTCATCATCCTCTAGGGGCCAGGGGGGTAGGTCTCGTTATCCCATCGTCAGAGGGAAACCAACCAATGGAGGACAACTCAAGCCTGGCAATGGAAATGGTAAAGTGCATGTGATTAGAAGTTGCTACCAGCTGCCAGCTACTGTATAACTCAAAAGGTGCAAGGATTTGCTTGAGCAAAAAGCTAAATGATAGATAATGAGTAGACGTGTGATACAGTAATCAGTAAATTATTTAATAACAAAATGACTCTGCTTAAATTGTATAATTGTTAGGTAAAAATGGACGACCCAACCTGACAGCAACAAGTGATAAAGAGTCCTCTTCATCTCATGGAACCAGCAAGGCTGTTGGTCAAAGGTTTATTACTGGACCTGATGGAACCAAATGGGTAACTAAGTGATTGCAACCATAGTCGAAATCTTACATTGTTATAAGATATTCTTGAGTCTTTGAGCAAAACCACGTGCAATACATATCCGTGTACCAGGTAGATAAGCTCTTTAATTTTTTTTTTTTTTTTACTGGCATGTTGTAGTATAAAATACTGTAGATTGTACTGTAATGTATCACTTCTAAGGAATAGTTCAACGTTTTGGGAAATACGCTTATTTGCTTTCTTCCTGAGACTTAGATGAGTTAAATCTGTATGGTAAATATGAAGCTACAGCCAGGAGATGGTTAGCTTAGCCTAGCATAAAGACTGGAAACAGGGGGAAACAGCTAGTCTGGCAACCTCACAGTGACGACAAAACTCCAGGAATTTACCGTGCCTGTCCAAGAAGTAGTCCTGCACATAACCCCCAATAACATCACGTGTTGTTTTCATGCTTCGCTTGTTTGTATGGATTAAACATACGAAATGTAGTATGTTAACTAGCGAGCTTTAGAGGAGGAGGTTGTTACTTTTGGACAGGGCCAGGCTAGGTGTTTCCCCCTGTTTTCAGTCTCTGTGCTATGCTATGCTAAGCTAAGCTAACTGGCTGCTGGCCATAGATACATATTTAAAGTACAGACATGAGAGTGGTATGAATCTTCTCATCTAACTCTTGGCAAGAAAGCAAATGAGTGAATTTCTCAAAATGTTGAACTATTCCTTTAATGCCTAAACTTTCGATTCATCCTTCTAAAATGTCTTTAAAAATGACCTACAGATCAATCCCCCTTCTTACTGTTGACTAAAGAATATATTCACAAGAAAGAGTAGTGAATAGGAGTACGACTTCACTAACTCTCTCACAGTCAGGATGAGGAAATAGTTCACATTTTATCTATATAGATCGCTGTATAGATTTGGCAAATCTTTTTGTCTCTCCAGGTGGTAGATTTGGAGCAGGGGGTTCTTATGAACCAGGATGGACAAGTTCTCCAGGACTCCCAGGGCAAACCCAAGAGAGTGGTGCTTGGAGAGGATGGGCGCACAATTTTTGGTGATATGCTTCAGTCAATCAAAAGACATTTAAATAGTATACAGCTTGAACATGTTATTAAAAAAAATAGTCATTGTCATTATTAGCTTACTGTTCAAGACAAAGTCATGAATATTCTGTGTCCTCTCCTCCTTGCTCCTCCACTCCACCAACCACTAGACCTCATGGGCAGTCCGCTGGTAAACCAGGAAGGTATGGCTCTGTTTGGCCACGGCCGAGATAGCCGGCCTGTGGTCAACCCCAAAGACAAGGTCCTCATGGTTGGAGGGAAGCCTGTACTTGGCTTGGACCTTCCTCACCTCAGGACCACCACCACCACCACCACTACCACCACCACCACCACCACCACCACCATGGCTCCTACCACTACACCTGAACCCACCACCACTGAATGGGCCATAGAGGAGTCTACCACTGTACTGCCGTTCCCAACGTGTCCACCTGGAACCTTTTCCAAAACAGATGAGTATGGGTATCCAGTGCTGGACCCAGAAGGAATATTGGACTGTTATCCAGAAGGTGAGTACTTGAAATTAACCATAATACACTGCAGACAGCATTTTGACAGATTGATGTAAATAGAGATTTGCGCAACAGGAATGAAACAAAATACTGCAGTGCCCCAACTTGCAATATTGCTTTGTAATTAGATTTTCCACAGAACTGAAGTCAAGTTCAGTGAAGTGTTTTAGAGCCAGAATAATGAACATAAATAAGTATGACTTCACTAAATCTCTCAGTTGTATTGTTTGTCATATCCATCTAGGCCAAGGCCATGAGTGTTTCCTGTCTGTACCCGCAGAGTCCTATAACTCTATAACTGTGTGTGTCTTAACTGTGTGATCTGGTCAGTGTGTATGTGTGTGTAGATGTGTGTGTCTATGTGAGACCACTGGAACCACATGTGGGTCTCCACATCTGGGGCCTGGCTGTGGTCAGAGTACTGCTGGTTTAAACGCACTACGAGCTGTCAGTTGCACACTGCCATTAGCGTTATCGCACAAAGACAGTGAATGAAACACACTTACACACATGCATGACCACACAGAGCATGGGCATTATAGTTATTATAGTGGGGAATTTGAAAATAATTCAACTAAACCAGGTGTATAAGATCAGATTTGAATCTGCAATAAAATTTTTTTTTACTAAAATCAAAATAGAAAATATAATTTAAGTAATATTTGGTTTGTAAAAGTAGCCCCCCCACCCCAATTCAAGCTTTGTAAGCACAGAACTGCCATTGTCAGAAAAAAAAAAGTCATTTTTGTTGTTAATTGTGTTGCATTATGAACTTCAAATGCATTGTAAATGTACAAATTAGTAGCCATAATCTATAGTAGTCAGGGTTTTGGATTACAAACAGAAAAGCAGTGATGCTGCAGCTGTACTGAGGAACTGAATGTGAACTTTTGAAGGAACTGATGAAGTATTTGGTTGAGGGCTAACACACAATAAAATCTTGCCAAGCAATGTGGATCCTACAAATATTATCTTTACTCTGTGGAGCTATTTGAGAAAGGAACATAGTGATACTGATTTATTTTCAGTGTGGTTTCAGAGATATTGGTCTCCTTATAACAGCAAAGTACCACAAAAGCTTCTCCTTATACCACAAAAACTTCTCATTAGAATGGTAAAATTGTCTTGTTATAATGACATACAGTCTACTTGTTAAAATAAGTGAACGTTCCCATTGTAACAAAGCACTATGACAATGATTTTTTCCCACTGTGGTAGCTCTGTACCATACAGTATCCATTGTTAGTGCAGCAGGAGCACGTACAACCTCAAACACACCCAGCAAACTCGGACAGCTGGAAAGATGGAAAGTCTAAAATAGAGAAAGTGAGGCAGATAGGGATTCACTCACTAATTACACACTTGACTGATATCCAGCCAGGGTTACTTAAAATGTGTATTAGTGCTTGTACCAACAGTATGTGTTCAAGTAGGTTTGTCTATATGGATGCGTGGGTGTACATGTCTATGTGAGCTCAGAAATGTGTACATGGTCATGTGAGATTGATGCTACAGCTTGTTTTGCTTCTCTGACAGAGGAATCCTCAGGAATGGAAATGGACCACATGGTTACTGATGCTTTAGCTCTTAAGAAAGGTATTGGCTGAGTTTGGCTTCGGACCGACCTACCGCCACCGGGCTGGGGTGGACTAAACTGCACTTGTTTGTTGACTGTGTACCGCACTGTTTGTTTATTGTCTGTTCATCTGTCAGTGAATCTGTTTGCTAGCTCTTCCTGTCTCTGCCTCTCTACCCTGTCTGTGGTCTTCACTTTGTTTCTCTTCTTGTGAGTTTGTTTGGCTTGGTCTTGGTTCATTGCTGGGTTTTTGGATATTTTCCATCATGGGCTGTTTTTAATCACTTTTATTCTAAAAACTGGACCCATAGTGCATGTGAACTGCATTACTAAGCTGAAGAGAATGCCCTAGCTTATGATTTAATGCAACGTATTTGCAGTTCTTAATGTAATGTAATAGATGGACCCCGGCTTTAGCCAAACACTAGCTGAATTGAAAACTGCCGCGTTTGGTTGATGTGAGCCTTTGCACATTGTAATTTCACTACAGCTGTTTGGATCTCTCAAGGAATATGTTGCATGTGAGAAGCATTTGATATTTTGTTTTGGGTTTTGCTAGACAAGACACACTGAGTGTTTAAATACTTTCTCAGCATTTCCCTGCCATGGCTCAAAGCTGGTTGCATGTGTGTGGACCATGATGTAATGCCAAGGTCCACTGATGCAGCACGAGGGAAAAAAAACAGTGATGAAAGAGGAAGGAGCTAATTGAATTTCACCCACTGAATCCCTTCTCATTTGTCACCCTCGGACACTTGTGAAATAGTCGTTGTCTTCAAGCCCCCCTCACATGGAAAATATGGGTAGCAAAACATTACATAAGAATGCAGCTTTGGGTGTTCAGGGAAAAGGGGGTTATTTCAAAGCGAGCTCACACATCTGCCCACAATTAATTAAATCAGTTTGACACTCTTATTACACAGATCACGGTGCCAATTACAAAGGATTAATGAAACACAGCAGCATGTTATTGAGTTAGATGTAAATGATATAAATCTATTTCTGTCAAAAGCTCACTGACACATGTGTTGTTGCCAGATGAGTTTTTTGTCCAGACCACCCTGCCACCCACAACCACCACCACCACTACAACAACCACCACCGCAGAGATCCCCCTTCCGGAGCCAGACACCAGACCCCTCAACAAAGGCCCTTCGTCTGAGTTTGACCTCAGTGGGAAGAAGCGATTCACAGGTACCCAAAGACAGAAATGTGTCTATCAACAAGTGTATGCTCAACTTTATTTACTCTTGCACAAATGTTCTCCCCTCCTCCTCAGTTTTGTGTAATCTCTTCCAGAGTTTAGCCTCGTGTTTGTTTGTTGTGCAACTCTAAACGTAGATTTCAGCTTTAATATCACATTTCCATTATGCATGATGGACCGCAGACAGATATACAGTAAATGATACTTTTGTCTAATGTATGAAAAACACCCTTCCTCCAACATTTATGCTTCTCCCAAGGAGCAGTGGGTTTCCCTTCCAGAGTTAAGCTTTGACTTTGCTGTGTTGCTCTTAACTCAGATTTTAGTTTTAATATCACATTCCCATTATCTATGATGGATTGCCTTTTAAAAGGAAAGGATACCTGATGTATGAAAAACCATCCTTCACCCATTACTTATCCCAAGAAGCAGGAGATTATACCTTTTTATTGGTTTCTGTGAGTTTAGTTTACTGTACATGCTGGAGAAAGACACATAATGTCTGTACTTGACAGCATAATAAATAGCATGCCTCTCTTGCTGAGAAAGTCAAAGAACATGATTGACCATGCATGCTTGGCGTCTGCGTACTACACGTTTTTTTGTGTTCCTGTTCGTGAGTGTGTGTGCATGTGTGTGATGAAGGTCTCTCTGTGCTGTAAATAATGATAGGCTGATGGGAGTTCTGTTTTGCTTCGTGGAGGAGTAATAGGGTTGGACCTCTGTCTTGGCTTTCTCAGCAATACCTCATAAATATCTGACCCTCTCAGACTTTACAGTAACTGTCGGCCAAAAAAAGGCTAAAATCTACAAACACTTTACTGTAGTGTAAGTCATGTTTTCCCCTCATCCATATCATGATGTAGGTGCCATTGCAGCTAGAATAGGGTCCCATGCAAAAGCACTCAACTGCTGATTTGTGAAATACATATATGAATATGCATATATTGCTTTGTGGAAAACTGGAATAAGGTTATCTCTAATAGTTGATTCAAACTGGTTCCATCCAACTGTAATTGGATCATAATAACAAAGTTCACTGAGGACACGTTGTTCAGGGTCTCCAGACTTGATCCCAGTAAACTTTGGCCCCCTGCTTTCTTTTTACTGTTCCTATGTGCTTACTTTGGCCTCTCACACCCTATCACCTCATCTGGTTGCACAAACAGACCAAAATATTCTCATGACAGAAATAAAAACAGTATCTACTTGACTCCAACCCTCTAAAAATGACATAATGTCAGAGGTCCTTCTAATATTGCTTTATTTAATGACTGCACTTTTTTTCATGTTTCTGCTGTTGAAATAATAATTGTGAAGATACTGTAACCGCATACTTTAATAATAGAAGCATTTGCTGTACAGAGAAATAGCAGTTAGTAGTTACTGTATAGCTTTGGAAGTTTTTATAGTTTATATAGTTGAAACAAAGTCATTCTATTTACTCAGAGCAAGTAAGGCAGTGTGGTTATCAAAATATAACCTACAACATGGAGGCAAAGAACCCCCATATACTGTTATTTTTCATAACTGTACAAGTCGCAGTGGATTATTACACTTGTACCATGGACAATTACCCAAAACCAAGATATAAAATGTTTATTTTCTTTTGAGATTGTCGTTGCCTTTTTGTCTATTTGTTTTGATGAGTTAGAGAAGCCGTGGCTTAGTAATAGCTGAAACGAATTCTCTCGTTCTATAAATGAGTATTAAAAGAATACTGCAGTGATTTCATATTGCACTTTCATAAAGTTAGGGGACTTGCAAGAGACAGATTATAAAAACAATGGGCAAAATCGACGCGGTGGAAGCCAAGATATCACGACTTTTAGTCCTTAGGATGGGTCAAGTTCCAAAAACACTGGATACACTGGACACTTCCCAAAATGCAACTCACGCCAGGATACATGACAGATGAGTAATTTTTTCAGACTTGACCAAACTCCTTCCAGAGCCACAATAAATTGACTTTGACATGTGAAATTGGTGGAGTGTTGGAAAAACACTGCACAGATTCTGACCAATCAGAATCAAGGCTTATCATTTATTAGCTTCAATGTGAGCCTGTTGCTAGTCTAACGATGTGGATAAAACATCGAGTAATGGCTTCACTATCATTTATTGACAGATTAAATGCAACTTGTCACTGTCATTTATATTGATCTTTGTTAGAAACCTTTCAAAAGGGAGGATTTATGGCTGAGTCTTTATCAGTGCAATGTCAGAACTATCGGTATCATCTGCTCCAGAGGCAACAGCGGAACAATAACATAACTTACTCTGGACACCATTTATCTTGGTAAACAATGGCTATCTTGTGATCACACACCTTTTATTGAGGCATCTGAAAGCTATTACTCTCCCCGAGATAAAAACAGGCAAGAGGAGAAAAGCAGTGGAAATCATAAAAGTTAAGGATGCTGACCTCAGCACAGAGAGAAGGCTGTGTTGGCTCAATGTGGAGACATCCTCTTTCCTATTTATTAGTTTAATATATTTTAGCCTGCCAGTCGACTGACATGCTTTGGATGAACTGTCTGACAGAAACTTCCCCTTTGTCTCTTTATCTGCCCAGGAATGGTTTCATTTGAATGAATCTAGCCGAAGGCAGACGTGGGACAAAAAGTATTAACTAATAATTCTTAGCAGTTGCGTGAATCTGCTTTACAGTAAGCTCCAGATGGATGGAGTTTGCCACATTGGACTAGAAAACGAGTACCAGTATGTTTGGACTATTAGAATGCTAATTTATGCCTCACTAGACTGATATTAGAGCTGACATTATGTGAACTGTCCTGATGCTGTTTCCCAGTGACATTTGATCCACGTCAGGCTCACACTCGCCAGTTTTCGTCAGTGTTTTTGGACAAGGTTTTTCAACAAGCAGAAGAAGACAGTGTGTCTCTGTAGGGAGGTGCTTTTACCATTTAAAAATGAACACATGAACCAAAGCTAAACATCTGGATCTTCTGTGTGCATGAGCCTGCACATATCCAGGACATGTGGATGCTATGCAGAAACAGCCTTACAAGCACCCTGTGTATAGATAGACACATAAATCTGCTCACCATGACGACAGATCAAGTATTTCTGTGTATGAATGTGTAATACATAAGCCATATGACTACGTGTACGCATACAGTAGGAGCTTGTAACTGCCTAAACCTACGCAGCCTCACAGACTGTGTGTTGATGTGTAGATACTGACACGTGTTAGACTCTTGGCCTGCGCAGAGGGCCAATCATCTGGGGAGGTGGGAGCGACTCCAGGCTCCAGTGGTTCCCTCCAAATCCCAGTCAGACTAGGAATTGTGGGATATCTAAAGTATTCACAGCTGTAGGTCCAGCTGGCATTTCCAGAGTCACTGAAAACAAACAAAAAAAGACAGAGAGGGGAGGAGAGGAAACAAAGGAAAGATAAGGGGGACTGTCACATGAGCGACCAGGTTAACTTCTGATTCCCTCTTTAGAAATTGACTTCCAACAAACCACGAATGATTTCACAATGACTGAATAGGGCTGATAAAATTAAAATAGTATGACCTGGAAAAGTAGTAGTATCTTTTGAATTCTGTGTTACATACCAAAGTTTGTCCCATTAAGACCATTTAAAATAAATAAATAATGCAAGATAAATATTTGAATTCATTCTAAATTGTCTCCTTTCCATCACTTCTTCCTGCCATCAGCTCCCTATGTGAACTACATCCGAAAGGACCCAGGTGCTCCTTGCTCCTTGACGGAGGCTCTGGAGTATCTTCAGGTCGATGTCCTGGAAAACCTAATAGAGAAGGATAGTCTGGCAGCCAATCAGAAACAGCCTCCCAAAAACAAGCCTCATAACTTCACTATCGTTGCCATGGAGGGCTGCCACTCATTTATCATCCTGGACTGGGCCCGCCCACTGAAGGATGATATGGTGTCAGGTAAGAAATGTTTCTCCAAGGTTGAACTAAAATTAAAATGAAGTTTTGCTAAGAAATCGGTATACATATCCCTGTTTTTTTTTTTGACTTGTGTACTTATTTGGTCAAAACTGTAATAAGAAATTTAAAGTTTTATTTATTTCTCTACTGTGATGGTACACACGACATTAGTGTTCTTCAAGAGGTGTGTATTTTTGGTCCAAACTGTCAATAGTCAAGTTTCCATCCAAATGTTGCACAAATTTGAACCAAAATTCCAGAAAATCATCAAAACGAAATGCAAATTAGGCTAATTCTTCAGTCAGGTGCCATTAAGAAGAAGGGCGCAATGAGATGACGTAACTAAAAGCGTGCAAAACAATGAAAAAAGGGTGAAAAACAGGGTTGGAAATATGGCATTTATGTTTGTTTCATGTATTATTTGGAGGAACGTTACAGTCCACACATATCTGATTTTTGTCTGCCACTTTTGTCTCTTCTGTGGATCATGATTTAAGTCTGTTTCCATTACACTTTGTCGCATTTCGTTTTCATAAATAAATCAACTTTTCCACCACAGCCAAGCGTAAAAACAAGGCGACTTTTTTTCGAATGTACAGCATTTCCACAAGTTTTTTTTTTAACGCACAAATTGAAAATGGGCATAAAAACAGGTGGATGGAGATGCACTTAATGTCTGTACTGGTATTTGATTGGTGCAATATCTTTGTATTCGTGTACTAAAAATAGTTTGTGAAGTCACTTTAACCCCAAAGGCCACACAAGCAGTTAACCAGTGTTGTTAGCCGACACTTCCATCTGTGATTTGAGCACTCCCGATGTTATATCGTCACTCTGTATTTGATTGACGGTATAAAGTAGCTGTGAGTTGCTTTTTCCATCACCACAACTGGACCCATGAAAGAGAAACAGCATACGCTAGCTAGAACCCCCCCATCTTTTTTNTAAAAGCTGAAATGTTGATCTCTTGTCTCATATTCATCTTTTGATGTCAAACCCAAATGTTTTCAGTCTACAGCAAAAATACAGGAATTGGCCTCACTGTTCCAATACTTTTGGAGGGGAGTGTAACAGATGACAATTTGGTAAAAAATGAAAATCATATTTTTATATTATGTACAATTTTGCACTGGTTGTGATAATTTCTGATTTTTCTATTTTTTTTCAGACAATGTATTGAAGCAGAAGTAGGTAACCTGTATAAAAAGAACTTTTTGTCATATTTGCTAAAACTGTCACTCTGTCCTGACAGTAGTATATGAGACAGATAATCTGTGGAAAAAACATCAGGCTCCTCTGGCTCCACCTACTGCCCCTAAGGCCATTTGCAAGAATCCATCGCGCCTGAATCAAAACAACCAATCAGAGCAGGAGGAGTATCTGACGGAGTGTCAATCACTGCTCCTGCACACGCTGTGAGCGGCTCCCTTCCCCCGTGAAAACACTAACTCGGTCAAGCTCCGGACAAACATCCACCGAACAACCAAGCAATGAGAAAACTGCCCATCCCTCCTGTGTCAACAACAGCTTACATGACAAAGGCAAGTAAACAGAAGACCAATGAAGAAAAGCAGCTGAAAAGAAAGAATTAGACTGAGCGACTCTGCCGGGAGGGGCTTTTTATTTTTACTAAAACATACATATGATATAAAGAAAACATCTGTGAGGTTTTTCTGCTTGATGATGTTGACATGTATCGAGAAGAGGAACTTTNCTAACTCAGTGAGCGGACGCAACGGCGGACAAACAACCACCAAACAACCAAGCAATGAGAAAACTGCCCATCCCTTCTTTGTCAACAACAGCTTACACGACAAAGACAAGTAAACAGAAGAAGACCAATGAAGAAAAGTAAGCTAAAAAGAAAGAATTAGACTGAGCGACTCTGCGGGGAGGGGCTTTGGAGGTGAGCTGGAGCGCAGCGGTGACGGAGGGGGAGGGAACTGGAAGTTGTACTTGTTCAAATTTTCAAGCTAAGTCCACTCTCTTCTCAATCCTACCAACTACAGCTTTAAACCGGAGGGAGGGCAGCAAAAAGGCAGAAATTGAATATACTGTGGAGTCTAAAACTACTTGAGATATATCGTGATTCTGTTTCATCAACCTTCCATCTGTTGTGGTTTAGGATATGCCTTTAACATGTGACCAGCATCCCTCCTGACCCCGATTTTAAGAACTCACTCCAGCAGTTTATTGTGAATAAATCATGAAAAAACAGACTGTACTGAACACATGGGAAAGGCCTCCTCAGCTCCTCCACAGTTTCTCAGGAAAAAACAGAACTCCTATGACCTAGAACGTGACACATGGGGTGAAAAGGGGACAGAGAGGAGACTGAAGATAACGGCCCACTGTATGAGACGTGGTGGACTATCGGAGGTAGCAGTCTGGCCAGTTAGCGAGGCAGTTTGTTGTCTTTGGCAGGAAAACACAAGCTCCTGGTCAGGCTGTGGGCTGGTCTGTCCTCTGATGCGTAAAACAGATAGATGGTCCTCTTTTTTTCCATCTGTTCTCCTTGGTGCATTTTTGTACTTGATTTGTCTGGACATTTTTGTACCTAATCACTGTTTTCTCCCATTTCAAATACTTTCTCTGTGATTTGTTTTATCTTACATACCATGTTGCATTCCAGAAACTAAAGTGTCGTGATGCCGGTGATGTGTTTCTGTGTGATATCAAAGATTGAAAATCTGTGAACTCTTAGTTATATTAACTTTTTATGTAAATTCCCTTTATAAACTGTAGTATTGTAGTATTGCAGAGACATATACTGTAAGTACAGCAGACATTATCTGATCCACACACATATGCTGGTACAGTTCACACATGCAGATACAATCACAAGGCGCTGTTTTAGTTATTAGGGCGTGTTTGTACAACCATGTCTTACGAGTTATGGGTCACGGCTTTCAAAACAAGTGGATGGAAACAGCTGTTAGCAAGTGGACGGAGAAATGAGGGACATTGGTATGAGGTTTTACCTAAACCCAACTTCTGGTTCCATTTACTCTGACGCATTGAGGACCCTTTTCTTAAAGGTTTTGGGCAAAACATACACATTATTCACTGAGTATTATAAGTGTTGCATTTGGCTCAAAGGACCAGTTCCTTTGGAAACATTTAATACATTTATACTTAAAGCAGGAAAAGAGTACAGAGGCAGATGGCAAAGGCAACAGTCTAAATACTACTCTATCAAACCATCAGTTTAACAATGTAGAATGGAGAAGGAATGAAAAACCCAAGGAAGAAAAACAAAGTAGCTAGTATTTCCCTTCTCTCCTGTCAGCAGCCAGCTGTGTTGGTGTGGCTCCAGTCAAAATAGAAACTCAAATTCAGAAAGTCCAATAGAAACAGTTGGTAGTTTGATGTGCAGCAGAGCTGGTCTCCATAGTTTTAAAATGAGTGATGGAGAGCTGCGTGACCTGAGGTTGCTTACCGGATTCTAAGGATTAGTCTGCGTGACTGAGAAGAAGAAGAAAACAGGCAGGTTGCAGGACAGTTGGCACGAATTACAGAAAATGCCAGGGCTGCAGTTTACTGCAGATAAGAGACCACCTACTGAAAAAATAATAGAAAAAATAAATGTTGATACTTTATAAATAGTCAAAAGTCATGGGAGTCCAAGTTGATAAAGCTGTGTGCAGGCTATAGAGGTGCTGGTAGGTGGGTTTGACACCTTTGGACAGAGCCAGGCTAGCTGTTTTCCCCTTGTTTCCATTTTTTGTGGCAGCTTTATACTTATCTTATAGACATGAGAGTGGTATCGATTGTCTTTTGGCAAAAAAGTCTCAAAATGTCAGAGTATTCCTTTAATGTTGTTTAAATGTTGTGTTTCACTTAAAACTTAATATTTTACTTTTATTTACTTTGTATTGTTCCCTGCAGGCTACATGGTCCACAGTGCTTCATATGACGATGTCCTCAACAATAGATGGTCATCTAGAGCCTCCAGCGGGACACACCTGCCTGTGGAGAATCTCAAGCCCAACTCTAGGTAACACATAACCACCTGGTGTTTATATCATTGTGTATGCATGCATACAATACACGCGCTTGGAGAAGGGGTTGACGTGAGCACATGCACTTTCAGGTTCAGTGATTCACGGTATCATCTCGCACATGGGAGTCATAGAAAACAAGAACCTGAACTTACAAACAAAGATTTGCTTGGTTGCAAGATCCCTTACCCTGACCTGCATGTAATGTTTAAAACCATGTTGCTGCCTCGGGTGCAGGTGCTTGGCTGTGGCTCAGGAGTGTTTATTTCTGCTGGGGAGTGTTTATATCATTATCCCGTCATCACATAATGCACAGAATACGCATCTTGTCTGGATGTTTTTGTGCGAGTTCATGTATGCATGTTTACGTGGGACACTGATCAGAGCAGAGTGTGAGTTGGATACTGATACTGTAATGTTTGTAAAAGAGATCAGAAAACCCCCAGAGTGGAATAAATCTGTTTGGCTGAATGGAGGCAGGTTCGGAGACACATTTGAATCTGCACCAAGATGTGGCATGCTGTAAAAACTCTGTTGAGACATTGGAAAATTCAGTGGAACGTAAATACAGCACACATTATCTGACACTTACACACAGATACAGTCACCTCGGGCTGTTTCAGTTATTAGAGCGTGTTTCCACAACCCTGTCTTACGGGATGAGGGTCACGGTTTTCATAATAAATTCATGGAAACAGCTCTTAGCACGTGGACCCAAGAGAGGAGAGGAGATGTTCTTACCTAAAACCTACTTTTTGTTCCATGGGAATAAACAAGTCTGTTTTTATTCATCATTTAGCTAATATATGATGCAAGTTAGATTATATAAATAAAAACATGCACCAGAAGAGAGCTGAATAATTGGCAGACACAAAGGTTAAACTGTCCTGAGTCCTTACTGGAAGTGAGAAATGTGAGTGGACCACCAGTTAAGATGAGAATATATTTTTATACTTCTGTGACAAATAACCAACCAGATACTGTCCAAAAGTCCTGATGTGGCCGTTCCCCATCTGGTACAAATATATTTATTCATTCTTTTTAGCAAGTAATCTAACCATTATCTGGTGGAAAAACCATTTCAGATGTGTGAGTTCATCAGGAACAGAAGTATCCTCTTGCCCGGTGGAAGCACGAATGTGTTTGAGGTGTTATGATAGGTGTGTCATCTTGGGCCGAAGGAAACCAAACACCTGCTGCTGAACACAAACAGCAGAGCTGCGTGCATGGGTAAAGTTTTCCAAGAGGGTTTCCCTTCCTGGCAACCGGTTTGTATCCACGATAGTGCATCTCCCGTGGTTACAGTTGATCCTGGGATGTTTTATGGGACACTGTTGGCATTTCCCATGCTGCAGGCTCCTTCTGGTTGCCAGAAATACTGAGCTACTATAGTCCTAAACACACACATACGTATGTACACTCACATGTGGACACATTTCCTTGGATCCACAAGTTTTCCTGCTCATAAAATTGATAAATGGAATGGAATTTTAACTTTGGACCTTTATAGAGATGATCATTCTTTAACCGATTTTGATAATCGATTAATCGTTTAAGTCATTTTTCAAGCAAAAATGCCAAATATTTCATGATTCCAGCTTGAGTGAGAATGTGAGAATTTGCATCTTTTCTTTGTCTTATATTATATAAAGAAATTGATTATCTTTGTTGGCCGGACAAAAGAAGACATTTGCGTCACCTTGGGCTCCTGGAACTACTGATGGGCATTTTCACTATTCTTTGGTGTTTTAGAGACCAAAACAAGAATAAATTGAGAAAATAATTATCAGATTAATTGATAATGAAAATAATCTTTACTGGCAGCCCTCGTCTTCTCTCTATACCTGTTTCTTCTGCTGGTCTGTCTTGCAAAAGTGATCTTGATCTTTTATGAAATAAAGGCTATATATACGATCTATACAGCCATGTTGTGAATTTGAAACCTCCGTGGTTGTTTTTACGGTTCTTTTTAAACTTGTCTTTAGAATAGTTTTAAGTTTCCAATCGACTTGTACAAGTTCACTGGTGTTTGTGGCTGAACTGTCATGTATACTGAGGAGCATGTAATATGGCCAGGCTGAATGTGGGCCTACAGCATGTGCAGTTGCCACATAGATTTCCATTTGAAGAGAAGACAAGAATGAATGAATGAAGTTTCAAATGGTTAGCTTGTCTGTGGTCTATTCTCTGTTTTTATATTCTGGCTCACATTTTTCTTTTTTTTTTCTACCATCTCCAATTTCGTCTCAGATTTCTTCTTTCATTACATCATCTCTCTGCAGCTGCCCCGCTGCCTTCCCTCCCTCTCTCTCTCTCTCTCTCTCCCTCTCTCTGGTGATATGTATTCTGGTCACTGTTGTCACGTGGCTGTGGTGATTGGATCCAGGCCTCGTGGCTGTACGTGGTGAAAGTTTTTGGCCGGGAATTGACAGACCACAAACTTACTGTATGCAACCTTGCGGACTGGCGGAAAAGCAGCACATGCGCACACAATGCTGCATGAATGAAAACACATCGGCCATCTACAGTGGAAAAGTTTGCACGCTCTCGAAGTTGCCGCTGGCTGGGTGTTGTTTTTAATCTGACAGGATTTTATAATTCCTCACCACCCGGAGACAAAGTGAGCTCACCGCACGACTTTGCTTCGCTCTTCGTCGAGAAAGCTTATGTCATAAAGTAAAGTGCTTAGTGAGAAATGTCTCTTTTGAGGACTCTCTCCTGCCATTTATCCATTCTCCTTCAGCATATATCTATCCCTTAACCTCCACTTGTCTAGATGTCTCTTTTTTCCCCTCACCGCCCTTTCCTCCGCTCTCCTTCCCTGCTTCTCCCTTCAACATGAGCCAAATAGCCATTTTATTGTGCTGCGCTCACTTTGGATTCATACCAATATAAAACAGACTACTCTTAAATCAGCCTGACTAAAGCATGCCCAGTCATCTGCTATGGTCATTAACATTTTCCTCACCTTCACCCAGTCACAACAGAACTGGCAGAATGACACTTTAACTACTTAATCTCTCATTAAATCCTTCTATTGTGGTTTGTTGTCATTCAGGTACTACTTCAAAGTGCAGGCCAAGAATGTGTTTGGTTTGGGACCGTTCAGCGATACGCTCACCTATGTCACTGAATCAGGTGTGTATCCTGTCAACGCCTGCAAAGATAAACTTTGAGACGCCCCATTGACTACAGCTCAACCCTCAGTCAGGATTTTCTGCTGTACTGCAGTGTGCTAGCGCTTAACGAAAGTGTCATGGTAATTTCATTGCAATGCAGGATATTCAAATATAAAACCGTCCTTGCAGTAGAAGCAGACTACCAGATGTACACTGCATTACGCGCATTGTGGGTCTTTCATTCTCAGAATCAGTTGAATGCATTAAACTTGCAGTGCTGTCTGTGCGCTTTTCCTCCCTTGTGAAATGATCGCATTCTTTCTTCCAGACGATCCTCTTCTCATCGAAAGACCACCTGGTACGTCCACACACCGACTGCACGTCTCTAATTCAAGGTCAACAAGCCGTGAGGTTTTAAAGAGAGAGCCATCATTCTGTTCGACAACATGACAGGATATAAGTCTGTGTGGATTTTCACTCTTCAGCCATTTCCCATCAGTAGCCCTCCTTTGATTGCTACTGTGTATAAACCATTTAGATGAGAGCCTGACTGATGAATCAGCCAGGACGATACATCGGCCAATATCAGCTTATCGCAGAAACACTGTACACTGTATATGTTGGTCAATAAGTATTAAGAAATTGCTGCACAGAAATCCAAAAGATGTTTTAGGTAGTTTAGAAACAGTGCATCCATTGCATAGTTTGTTCTCAAGAGAGCAGTCATAAGTTGTTTTTATGCCTCCACGCTGGAGGGTGGCTGGAGGTATTATGTTTTCGTGTTGTCTGTCCCATTGTCCCGTCCCATTCTCATGAACGCGATATCTCAGCAACACCTTGAGGGAATTTCTTCAGATTTGGCACAAACGTCCACTTGGACTCAAGGATAAACTGATTAGAATTTTGTGGTCAAAGGTCACTGTGACCTCACAAAACACGTTTTTGGCCATAACTCAAGAATTCATACGCTAATTATTACAAACTTTAACACAAATACCTGATGAAGTGATGACATTTTTTACCCAAAAGGTCAAAGGTCAACTTCATTGTGACATCATAACATCATTATAAAATGTCCCATTTAGCACGTCTTGGCCACAATTCTTTAATTACCAAATTTAGGCAATCCATATCAAAAATATTTGTATGTTAAGTGTTCATGTAAAATAAAAGAATATTGGCCAATATCGTTATCAGATTTTTTAAACTCTCAAATACCAATATCAGTATCATTAAAATGGTAGCCTCAAAAATCCACTATCAGTTGGTCTGTAGCTCTAGATAGCCCACAGTGACACACGCTGATTACAAGTGTCATTTATAATAGGATGTGAGTATTGATATTTACTAATAAATATTATAAATATTGATATATATAGTATTTTTTGGGACTTTTTTTTATAGGACTTTATTTATAACTAACACATAACCACTCAAACTGCATACAAAAGACAAACAAGACAAAACTAAATAATAAAATAGAAGATAAGCTAAACTGAAATAAACAGGAGAATAAAAATTACAGTGCAGTGCAAGATATGAATGAATAATCCCAAATTTGAAAAAGACACTGAATGCTGCTCCTTCATGTTTTGGCCAATTTTTAGATCATATTTTGGAGCTTTATAAACCAATGGTAGTATAAATCACAATAACATGTAGGTTCCGAGATATAAACAGAATTTGGTTGCATGTATAAAACGCATACCATCTGGCTACCATTTCATGTCTAACCATGAGAGTAACAATAAATATTTGATATACTAATAGATAACCTTGGATTTTAGTTTTATTGTTCAGCTTCACAGACAAACTTAAATTTAATTCTCTCTGTCCTCTCTCCCTCCTCTTTGTATACATGATGTGTCTGTTCATGGGGTGCATATTTACCGCCACAACATGATGCATCTCTGTTCCTCCCTGCTCCTCAGGTGGAGAACCAATCTGGGTCCCCTTTACCTTCAAGTATAACTCAGCCCACAGCAGCTGTAAGGGCAGCCAGTACGTCAAGCGGACATGGTACAGGAAGTTTGTGGGCGTGGTTTTGTGTAACTCTCTGCGATACAAGATCTTCATGGGAGATGGTCTTAGAGGTACACGTGACTTTACCTCTATTTTAAACCAGTTATAATCAACACTTTTTTTGGGGATAATCAACCTTGCATGATTGAAAATGTCCTAATTATAATACCCTCTTCCCCTTTTCCCTCCACAGAGCCATTTTACAGTATAGGAGATACATTTGGCCAGGGAGAGGACCACTGCCAGTTTGTGGACTCCTACAGGGACGGGAGGACAGGCCCGGCCTACCTCTCAAATAATCTGCCCTCAGCACAAGGTAAACAAGAACAGATTGTACACACACTGCACATTTGTGGCCGTGACATTTAGACCTAACCTATTATCATTTTTTCCAAGCAACCTGGCGCTCTGGCTCCTTAGTGGACCAGCTGCATTGATCCTATCTATGCAGGAACATTTAAATGAATACTTGTTAAAGGACCTACCAGGGTTTTGCATGTTTTAGCTCAAATCTCACATGCTTTTCATTACGGCAAAACATTTTCCTAATTATACCATAACTTCTTAGATTAATGCCGTAACTTCCCAGCGATTATTGGTTTCAGGTCATATCAGCACATAATGAGAATACTTGAAACTTCCTCGAGATAAGTAATCCACCACAGTGAATATTATTTACTGGCAGTTGGCTTTATTTTTCTATCAAAAACTAAATTATGTAGTTGGATTTAGGATTTTATTAGGAGTTGAAAGTAGGAGGTGTTTTGAAAGCCTTCTTTTGTTGGTGTGTTTTACATCCAAGACTTGAGAGTCGAAACATTTTCAATGCCAGAAATGACAAAATTCACAACTTCCAATATTTGCAAACTCTTGGTCCTCTGGGTTTGATTTCCCAGTATACCTTGTGAATACATTGCTCTTTGGAAGCTGACTTGCAATGCTGTAGAAGTACTGTGTGTTAGCTGGTATCTAAAGGTTAAGGATGGCCTAATTCTACATTTTTCTTTCTGTCAACAAATCCAATGAAAAGACAAAAACTAATGATCTGTTTCTGACTTTCTTCCCTGTTTGTGGCACTCAGCGTCAACTCCATTGGTTCCCAAAATGGGACACAAATATATACTTTTATTCTTTAAAAAGGCTCAGTAATTTACTAACAGCTGAGCACTGTAGTTTCTAGCAAACCTTAATCAAACAGTAGTAAAGAGTGCATTTGTTGGGGACTATTTTTAGCTGTGGATTAATACAGATTTGACACTCTAGTGAGTATTTTACACCTGCAGGACGGTGTTCATGTTAAGGAACAGGTCACCCAGTGCAACGGTGTGGCTCCCTCATGTGTTTTTAATAGTTTTTGGACAACACTGGAGCTCTACGCACGGAAGAATAAGATATATCAGGTTTTGGCTACACAGGCAATAATTGTTAGTAGGATCGATTAATTTTCTTTTCGTGGGAATAAGAAAAAATATAGAACATCACAAACCTCATCGTTTAAGATGTAAGAGGCTCTTTAAGACTGCAGAATTGTCTTAGAGTCAAGCAGAGAAATAACTAAATGATTGCTAACAAGTGCGAAATGCTAATTATATCCAGATGTGCTCACTCTTCAGTGCACACAAGTCTCTTGATTCTTTTCTTTTGTTTCTTTTGCAGGATTTTATCGTGCATACAGACAGGAGCCAGTTACATTTGGAGTCATTGGCCGACGTACGCCCCATCCATTCGTGGGCTGGTATGAATGCGGGGTGCCGATCCCCGGGAAGTGGTAACACAGGAGGAGTAGGAGACATTGTTACCGAGGGCAACCCTTCTGCATCCTGCTGCAGGCTCTTAATCTTCACTGGTCCTGCCCTTAAAAACAGACTTTTGCCTGCCACAACGAAAAGACACCACTACGAATTTATTACAGCTTCACAGAAAGAGAATATAGTACTTTTAAACAACTCAATGTATATCATTACAATGCACTTTTTATATAAAGCAGTCTGTATATGAGGGAAAAAAGAAGCATGTGTGCTCTTGCTTAGTTTAACTCTTGTCCGAAAGTGTCCTTGTACTATTACCAGCTATCCCAGAGACAGGTCCTCACCCAGTGTTATTTATCTCATCAATAATGCACACACACGGTCAAACCAGTCACATTGGACCAAAGCACAAGCTGCAAAGAAAACTGTAAGAATGGGCACTTAAGGTGTGTATAGGTCTGTTAATTTTCAATCGTGAGATTTGTATTTCATAATGTAACGGCTTCTGACAGCTACTTTTTGTTTGTTTATTTGTGTTCTTAAAGCATCATACTGTTTTGTTTTGTTTTTACACCCTTTTTTGGTATTCACCAGAATTCATTAAAAGTTACTGTGTAAGTTTTGTATGTATGCGGACAAAGAATAAAAGACCAAATATTTGCTCAGGAACTGTGGGAGATTGAATAAAGATGCTATGGAAACCACAGCAATCCAAAAACATGAATCATATCATATTCTCCCGCTGCCACATTCTTTTCTAGCAAAAGCTTCCACACGTGATCCAGATCTACTTAATCAACATACTGGAAGATTTGAGTAACGTTCGGTCGGGCCAGTTGGAACAGCAACTGTTAAAATCGGATTAAATGTCAAAAACAACATATTGTGGACAGAAGCAGGTGAGGGGGGAAGAGTGAAGGAGAGAGAAAAATACCAGTTCATTGGCATTAAGCATGTGAGCAAATGTGGACAGAACCACCAGCCTTGTGCAGAGTATTAACACACTGAACCATAAATATCCAAACTGGAGTTGTAGTGCATATTTTTATACCATAATTTGATTTGGCTTGAAATCTGGTGGGAAGTTACCAAGTGCAAATTAATTTATTTCAATACTTAAGCATTTAAAGTATGCCTCAGTGTGGCACTTGTACTTTACTTGAGTATTTCCATTTTATGCTACTTTCTACTGTTACTTTCTAATCAGGAAAATGTAGCCTACTTACAATATAAAAAATACTCATAATGCAAAAACGTGGCCCCTGTGTGTGTCTTGGTATTAAATATCCTATTATTGTATTATTATTACATTATTGATGAATTAATGTGTAAATAGCATTTTACCATTGTAGTTGGTCTCGGTGCTTCTAATTTTAATCATTTCAAAAGTACAATATGTCCCTCTGGACTGTAGTGGAGTAGAAGTATAAAGTGGAAGTATGAAGTACAAGTACCTCAAAGTTGTTATTAAATAAAGTACTTGAGTGAATTCCACCACTTTACGTTTGATACTTTAAGCACACTTTGCTGATAATACTTGTGTAACTTAAGCAGGAGTTTGAATGTAAGACTTACTAGTAATGGAGTATTTTTACGTAGTTATATTGGTACTTTTACTCCGAATTTTTTACCTAATACTTCTTCCACCACTGCTTGAAACAGGACCCACATCTGCAGTGTTAGACTTGGAAAGGCCTACCGCACACATTTGTAGAACCAATTACCATTGGTATATTCTGGATCATTTGAAACTGAGCATTAATCCAATTACCTGGTGGACTTGTTAGAATTTGCTTCAAATGTTGCTAAACTCAGATAAAATCTTTCACAGGGAATAGACTTTCATTGTCATGCTCAAAGCCAATTATGGAGCTCAGATTTTACTGTGTTGTTTGAACACGAATTATAGTCCATCTGTGTAAAATAACTGATAAAAAATAAAATATGCTCATAAGTGGAACAGCACCACAATAAACCAGGTGGAAAATATTTCACAGATGAGGCTTAATGAACGGAGAGGTCTATTTCGTATTTGTTGCCAATTAA
Organism: Oplegnathus fasciatus; assembly: GCA_003416845.1. Taxonomy (NCBI): domain Eukaryota; kingdom Metazoa; phylum Chordata; class Actinopteri; order Centrarchiformes; family Oplegnathidae; genus Oplegnathus; species Oplegnathus fasciatus. Next base: position 862,006 of record NTHP01000019.1, on the reverse strand, counting down.
TCATTTCCCCATTTATGTGATTTTGAGATTGATTTTCAACTGTGAGATTGATCACTTTTCCTGCCCCTTCAGTGCCTGAAACTGATTACAACTGTCAGTTTTGACTCGGTGACCGAAATTGATGATATTCAGTAGCAGCCAGGCTACTCGTTTTCAACACATGCTGCGCGACGTATCACTCTCCCCCCAAGAATGGAACAGGATCTTTATAACGCACAAGAGCCGAGAGACTTTATCATTATGCCATAATACATCAATCACTGCGGCACCTAACGCTACACTTACTCTGTTGGTATTTAACCCAAGATTGGGATTCAAATTTCACAGAAATATAGACGTAGAAGTGCAGAATTTCTCCAACAAAAATACTTTTATTCCATTACATTAAGCAGAGCTGATGCAGCTCTTACTTCCTTTACTTCAATTCTGCACAGTATCAAAGGTCTGACCTGCCATCTCTTATCTGAGGAGCACATGTGGTAGTTTGTTGTGGTTGGCTCCGATGTGCTGTGGCAGTCAGGTTTAAAAGACATTAAAGGCAGAGGGAGTTCTGAGAGGGCATAAAATATTTCCCCATGGGCAGCGATGGAGAGATAGTGATTGTTTTTGGAGTAATAGCAGACCAATTTGTCAACACTTTGGTGGATGGTTGTCAGATTTGAAACATATTTTCCAGGTATGCTGTGTGTGTGTGCGTGGAAGAAAGCCTACCATGTGTTTTCGGTGAGTGATGAGCCTCTCTTTGCCCCAAAATATTTTGATTGGCTGCAGGTTGTAGTGCTGTTTGACCTGAGCAGAGAATAATGATATTTAGTACAAAGCACTATGGGGAACCCCGTCCTGCTCTGAAACTTACAGTAAGATATACATTGAGACAAGAAAATACTAAAAAATGAATCTTTATTGAAAGTGTTTTTTGCTTGAGAAGAGCAGAGGAAGAAAAAGGGAAAAGAAGAGACAGGAGGACAAACACACTTCATAAACACGTGTACTTTACATGAAGGCTACCACATCTGCTACAGATGTTAGAGAGGATAAAGTCATTGGCCCTTTTCTACTTAGACTCGTACGTGTGTGCGTGTGTCCTGGTCAGAAATGATGACTGCTGTCAAGGGGGAGAAGAAAAATAGATAAACCATAACCAAAACAACAGGACGACGCAGAGCTACAAGCAGGAAAACAGGACTGTGGTCCAAGATATAAACTCTGCACCACTGCTTCCCCCGAGGCAGCGCTTCTTGGAAAGACCTGAAACGCAGTGTTCAGAGCATGTGATGCTGAAGCTCCTAATTGAAGCATTTTAACAGCCTTTTCATAATAATAAAAATGAAAAAAAAAACAGGGCTTCAAACAAGGATTTTGACCTTGTGAAACTAAAACCAATCCTCACGATAAATTGTTTTGATGTTACGTAGAATTCTACTAAAAGAGCACATTGCTATCAGAGAGGCCATTTGAAAATGTAACTGACACTTAAATGCTGTTTTTGAAGCTGCATTAATAAAGTTTTTGACTACAACATGAAGTAGACTGAAAACAAGACACCAATGCATCAGCCTATGAAGTTGTTTTTCAGCAAACATGTTAGCAACGCAAGCCAAGTCCACTAACCCCCACGAAAACGTGTCTCACTGGCTTGCTAGACTTCTCTACAGCTAGCTACTTTTGTATCACGCCTGTCAGTGATTTTCAACTCACAGTGATATAGCATGAGGTTAATGAAGTGGGAGAAAAAGGAAAGAATGAGGAGAGAGCGAAAAGAAACAGGCACTCTCAAAGAGCTGAAACTGTCAAGGTTTTGGGAGCCTCTCAATTTGAAATGCAGCATGCTAGCGTAGCCACCACAAAGGTGGACTATAGACTGTTTTCACGGCAGACATTTTGACTTGTTAAAGGAAAAGCACAGGTGTGATTAATAAAATTAATGATATTCATATTTAAGTGAGTTAAATTGACATAACTTGCCATTACAACAGAAGTTGTTAGAAACTCTGAGCTGATATTCTACAGCTTGGAAATCATTCAACACAGCATGCCAATAAAATAGTCCATATATCAACACTTTGTTCTGAGAAAGGAACAAAACCTTCAGTGCTTGAGGCTATGAGGTCATCCCACCAATTGTACACTGGACATACAAAGATAAGATTTACAACAAAGGGTTTATTCAACAAGTTCTGAAGTTTGTTGGGTTTAATACATCAGCTGCCATGAGATAGGCTTCACAGGGACACCTCTTATCTGAAGGCAAGTGCTACGTTTAGGGAGCCTCATATAATTAAAAAATGAACAAAATATAAAAGATAAGCCCAAGAAAATAGCCCGCCAAAACATAGTAAAATACGCAAAACACCACAAATTACGAAGAAGAGTTCATTATCATTATCATTGCAATCTGCACAAGATGAGCCATGCCAGTGATGCATCATAGCAAAGCTCTGAAACTGGAGCGCCTAAATTTAATGCAGTCGTCATCACTTATTAATTACACCTGTGCTTTTCTGCTTTTCCTGCTATGACAAGTCAAAATGTCTGCTGTCATTACTACTGAAAGTAGACATTGGGACCATTAGCCCAAGTGACAACCGCCTAGAAGGATCCGTATCTGCCAGTGACATACCATGGTAAGTGATATCTGTCAGTTAATTCAGTTAAAGTGGCTGTATGTAACAATTTACATGTATTAACCATTTTTTAATAGTTTTTTATTGCCAATGTGTTCACAGATTGTAACATAACTTCAAAAATTAGACCTTCCCCGACTTTCTCGGTTGCCTGTAACAGCATGTAGACTGATTTCTATGTAAAGGATTCGGGACGCAAAACGTTCTCACTCGCAACTTGTCACATATGGACGCTTGGTCAGGATCCCTTGGCGTCACTTATTAACATGGTGGTTGTGGCGTCATTTTTCAACGTGCAGGGTAGTCCAATAGTCCAAAAGTTACGTACAGAACCTTTAAAGGTGCCACATGTAAGAATCAGAAAATGTTTGTTAACAAAGACACCAGTGGCTGTTAAGTCAACTGCAGTCAGCTCTCGCGTGTGCGAACGAGCATCCTGGGCATTGGCCAAAACAGTGACGTGACATAGATACACGAAACTGAACATGACTGACAGCCATCATGTTGACAGCTTGCTAGCCAGCTTTATCAATTGCTATTTATCTAGCTTTCACCGAGAGGCTCAGCAACGTCAGCGTAGCTAAATTTGCTGGATGAGTTTGAGTTTGACGGTGAGTGAACCAGACGGAATATTATAAATAAGATGTGTTGCTACACTTCATTACTGACGTGATAGTTTCCATCACAACTCTCATTTCGCTGAATCCATAAGTTAATGTTTCAGCATAACGTGTTGACCCGAGTTTTCCCCCGACGTCGGTCACATTACCGTTTTGCCCAACGATCTCCACTAGATAAAACTTTTGTTTTTTTGTGCTTACGTGGAATTTGTGTTGTTGTTGTTGTTGTGTTGTGGTGTGTGCCGGTCATTTGTTGACATTAGCTCTGCGGACTCCACTTATTACAGCGGTATGATCCCAAAATAAACAGACTTTGCTGTGATTTCATTGCAACAAACAGATCAAAAGGATGCTGAAATAATTACATCATGATGCCAACTTGTAAAAAGTCTGAATTCAATTGTCAGGTCTGTCCGCAAGATGACAAACAAACAACTTTTAAAATGCTTGTGTCCCGAGTCCTTTACATAGAAATCAGTCCACAGGCTGTTACAGGCAACCGAGAAAGTCGGGGAAGGTCTAATTTTTTAAGTTATGTTACAATCTGTTCACACATTGGCAGCAAAAAACAATTAATACATGTAAATTGTTACATATAGTTACATATAGTACTTTTAAGTAGCATGTCAGTTGTTGACTGGCGGTTAAGTGCCAGTACAAGCAGTTATAAATGCCACTGAAACAATACTCCGATATGGTGAGGCAGGGATTAGGGTTCTCCGAAGATGCACGTAAATGTCTGTGCAGGTCAACACTGACAAAGGTGTCAAGTGTAACCGCACGTAACAAAGAAGCCAATGCTTGACCTGAGCGTCAAGCAAGCTGATTAACTGATCCAACTCTTCTCTGGAGGCAGAAAAGAAAAAACACGTAAATTACTAATAAGTATTTGCTCCAAATGATAATATGAATTTCATTTTTCTCACATTTACAAATGCTATCTTGGGATATTTAATCAATAGAGTACTAGAATATGGTTGCAGCTCTACTCCTTAGTGAAGCTAATACCGACAAAAGCCTATTTAAGACCACATTTACATCATGTATGTAATCTTTTAGGTGAAGTCTGCGGCAGGGTGGTCTTGGATGGTCCTCGGGAAAACATGTGCTCCACACACCAGTGGAATAGATTTGGCTAATCAAACGTAGGATCACCGATGTTGTTGTCTTTTTCTCTTCGCATTAAGAATTTACTTTGTCATTCTTCAGCATGAAACGATGGATCAAGACTTGGATTGGGATTTGTTGCATCTGCTTTGATCAAGGAACGCAGCCAAAAGCTGACATCAGAAAAAGACAGAAGGATGAAATGGTGACCGCCATCGACACCAACCCCATGTACACTAAAACACATACACACACAAACACACGCTGCCTTTTAAATTTGTCCAAAGATGTTGAAATTTCACGTATTTTCAGCCAAGCTAACACTATGACATCCATCCATAATGACACGGCACTAAAACATCATATGTCAGCTATTTTCCAGTGTGTGTCAGATAATAGTTTTCAGTCAAGGTCTGTGCGTGGAGCAAACTGCAGATCCTTTATATAAAAAAGGGCAAAAGGCCACGCTTGCTTGATTAAGTCCAGGCCCAGCTGACTTTCCACACGTGGATCTCACATTATAAATTCAACTACTTTTCAAATGCCAGTAAGCTACTCCTGGAATTCTTGCACTGAATTAGAAAAAGCTCATTTCCATACATTTGAATATAACACCAAATTGCTTAATTACAGTGACATTTAAAATCTCTTAAGAGAAAATGTGTGGTTGTGAAAGAATGCAGGTCTTCTAACTGTTTTCCACATGCTGCTTTTTTGTTTCTGTTTGATAGAAGTGGGTCACGCTACTTGGGCTGGAAAAAGTTAGACTTCATTCTAGAGAGCTGAAATCATCGCAAGAAGAATCAGTTGAAGGTTGAAGAGAGAAAAGCAGAAAAGAGGGGGAGAGAGGGTGAGAAACAGATACTCAAAATCAAGCAATGTCATGTTTTATTTCTGTTATTTGTGTACAGAAATATTTAGGTAAGCGATGCTTGATAGATTGTGAAAGTGTTTTTGTTGTATACATTTTCTTTCAGTGTTGCTTCATCAATTTCTTCCCACAAGAGTTTTTGTGTGTGCTGTATATACTGCATGTAGGAGGGCAGAGTGAAAGACAATGCAAAATTTGTTTTTCTAATTGAGAAGTATCTGTAAAAAAGATGTTGAAGCAAATGCATTTCACACTCTACTGATTAAGGCTGTGGCTGCATTGCTTTGTGGAGAGAAATTGGCATCTGCCTGATCTGTGATGCTATTTCTCTCTTTGTGATTGCTGCTCATCACTGTGAAATGGTGAGTCTAAAGAGAAGCACTTGCTCTTTGATTTTGAAGGTTTGACACTAAAATCTTAAGTTTGCTACTAATGTTTTAAATTTCTTAAACCTGCATTAATTGATTTTTTTTGGACAAGCTCTAAACACAACATTGCATACACACACACACACACACAATATAGTGAATGTGTTAGGAAACAGTCCCTTTTTACATATTCAGCAGAAATGGAGCAACATTAGCATTTATTTATTGGCCACCCGATGAATGTAAGTCCAATATTCACTTTTCTTTTAGCTCCTTTTTGCTCTCCACCAACTCCTGAAGGAAATATCTCTAGCTGCTAAATGCTCCACTGTGCTCAACAGCTCATCACTAACTTTGTCCACCTGCAGTTTGGTGCTGGACAGGTAGCGTACTGTGGGTTTATCTTAGCTTTTTGAGTGAAAACAGCTGCCTGCTGCTGGAAATTATGCTGATGAGAGCGGTGAGAGTGAACCAAAACAGTACGCTGTGGGCTGTAAGACCAAAACAATGAGCTGAAAGACGTTAAAACACTCTGTAGAGCTGAGGGGATTATAATTCTCTGTGGGTTTGTCGCTATGAGCAAGTCCTCTCACACTATACATCACCATTTCATCCTTTGTTATAGTATAAAAATATTGATTAGAGCAGCTTTAAAGTACTAATTCTTCTTAAAGTTATTTAGAGCTGCACTGGAAACTTTGTGGGACATTACATTTCTTGCATTTGGATAGTTTTCCATGGGATTAAGAACAAACACAGCTGAATTAAAATATTTTCCCTTTTTTTTTTAATTAAAAAGGCCAAGATATCTGATTTAACTGCATTATTTACTGTTCGTTTGTTCAGTTTGGTCACAGGACCTAGTCCTGCACAGGCCAACTGGAGACACTCCAGTTCAAAAGAGTGGACTCAGCAAATACACTTTAAGTAAAGCCATGAGAGCGACAGTACTTTTCTCTGAACAAAAACAGCACCAGCAGAAAAAGCATCCGGGGGCCTGTTTTATTAATTCTAACTGTAATGTGTTCCAACATGTGCATATACACTGGTTTAACCAAAGCAGATCACCGGCATGTATTCAAATGTCTGTATGCTATATTTTTCTTTGACAGTCTGGATAAAACACAGCAATAAGTTCCTGTCAAAGAGTTCAATTCAATTCAACTTCAGCTGTTTTGTTTATGACGGAACTGATTCTGTCGCTTTCTGTTGCAGTTTTGGTTTAAACAAGTACTCATGATGGACACTGGAGTTTGTGAGGTCCTTCGAAAATACAGTTCTCAGGTTTCAGCTCTGTAAGGACATATAAAAAAATGTTACATGTACTGGAAGAGAAGCCATACTGGCAGGAGAGAGGATACGCAGAGAATCCAGGGGAATATCGTGTGTCCTCGGCAGTATCAGTTGGAAGGACCGGACCGGATTGCACAAACAGGAGCCATAAACAACAGAGACAGAGAAAGTGGCCTGTCCCTCTGAACAAGCTTTTCATGAAAAAAAACAAAAAACAAAACGGTCTCATGAAAATAAAAGATCTGGGACTTCTCAATTGCTCAGAGACATAATATTTACCGAACTCCAAGATGACATAACAGGCAGGCTGCAGCGACAGAGACTCTTTTGCTCTCAGCTCACTGTTCTTTTAATGGGGTTTAGATGAAAGTTGGGGCTCTTTTTTTGTTGTTCACTACTCTGAGCTCATTGTAAAAGTCAGTTATGGGCTGAGCCTGCTGAGCCTTTGCAATTATATCATTCTTTTGGCACACGGATAGGTCACGCACAAACCTAAGAAACTCCGCAGGGGGAATTGAGAGGTCAGTGTAAAGGAGTCAATTATCTTCTCAGATTATCAGTGCTTAGACTGTTGTTATCTCTATTTAAAGGTTAAGGTTCCACAGTAGAAGTGAAAGCCTGAAATTTGAACCTCAGTGTCCCAGTGTCTCATTTGCTGTTGCGAGAGATGCAGGAGAAAAAAAAAAGGCAGACACAATATGGTGACAGGGAGAAATTAGAGACATACCATTCATGTCATGAAATACTGAGGAAGCCTTTAAAACTCAGCTCCTGTTGCCCAGGAGATGTTGCCAACATTCATTCAACTTGCCTTTAAAAAGTAAACACACTCTTTTATGAAAGATCTGCTGTTTTCAGGCACACACACACACACACGCCACAATCTAAGGCAGTAAAATAAGGATATATTTTTTAAGGCAAACTAATCTCCAGGTAATCAGGTCAGGCTGAGAGAAAGCGCTGCAGCGTATCCCAGTTCTGTCAACAGCAAAACTCATTTAATGACATGGATGTCTAAAATTACTCCATGTGATGGAAACAAAACCTGGAAAAACAGAGAGGATTTTAACCATCATTAACTCAGAGAGAGCGGGGTATTTTCTCATGCTTAAGCACTGACGTTGATTGCTTCTGACCTTCCTCTGTGGCTGTGTGTGAGGTCTGAGGTGCATTTAACATCTCCCGCGGGTCATTATACGCAACGACACATACCGACGCATGCGTGCCACACTTGTATCAATACATAGCACACCTTCATGATGCTTCAGTTTACTCAATTATATGAGCAAATCCTTCCTAATCCCGCAGCTTCTAGATAAAATTCTCTTTTATTGGCCCATAAACCACAAAGATAGGGTTTAGGATTAAGAGTAATTGCTCCCATGGCTTTAGTTTGTTGGCTAACTAAATCACTATGTCATCCTATCTTACATGGGCGGCTTATAAAGATCTGATAAAGAGGCAGCGAAAGAGCTTGAATGAGTTGTGGTGTCTTTACAGTCCCTGTTAAACCCCTAATGAAGTCAATTTTAGACACTGTGATCGATTAATGAGGCTCCAAACCTGCTGACTGCCAGGACAGAGAGGCACTTTAGATGCTGTAGTTTCTCTGAAGGTTCTTCTGTCTTGAACTCTCTGGAAATCCAGTTCTATCACAGCATTTTCTCCTTTTCTGTGAGCAGATTGATGAGAGAGGTCTTGTAAAATAAATCAGCAGTGTGAGGTGATCTAATGAGAAGCTGACTGCAGTAAAAATGAAAACATTATTATTTGGTCATCAGGACTGAGTGATTAAAAGAGCTGAAGCTGTAAATGAGGGAAATTAACTTACTAATACTCCAACTATTTAAGAAAGGGAACATGAAGTTTGATTTATGCTTGATTACCTGACACTCTGGACAAAAGATGTCACATCTGAACATTTTATTTATATCTTAGTGACACTAACAATAAAGACCGAAAAGCAGGAAAATGTAAGATTTTTAAATCTTATTTTCAGAATCCGTATCAAATCCTTTCCATGGTTACTTACCGCCTGTATCTGCTGAGATCTGGGCACGTGGCACCATCATAAAAAGTCTAGCGGGGCAGGAAACATGAGCAGTCAGAAGACCAGACAGTTTGAAACAAACCCTGACGTTAGCCAAACTTATGTGGAAGAGAAAACAAAGTTGAAATGGTAAAATTCTTATCCAAATTGTGTGTTGTAAACATCCATCACAGTTTACAGACTCACTTCCTGGTACAACCTTGACCTACCCTACTTTCTGTAGTTTTATTGTGCAATAAGTGATTATTACCCACTTTAGGGTGTGTTTACTTTCAGTTCTACCTCCAAATAAAGTGGTTTAAATAAACTAGCTTGTTTATAACTTGTATGATTGTCTGACTCTCAGGTTTTTTTGCCCTTGTTGGACTTTGTTGTATTAATGTTGCCACATTCCCAGATCTCATGTTATGATAACCGATAGAAATGATGGAAGACTGACATCGTCATGAACAAGAATTTAAGTGCTTTAGCGCTGAACACCGCCCCAGTATGAATGTGAAAATGAGAACAATTGCTAAGAAGTTGAGAAACACATTGAGAGTAACAATTAAATTCAGCTCCAACAGATTTCACTGGCATATTTTCACTTGCCTCTGTGGCACTTCTTTCACACAATCATAATGGGATGTCGAAGTGTTTTGGAGGGATAAAGTCATATTAGAGGAGTGTACATATTAAACTACCCTTACTGATTATGATGACATCATATCTTTGAACTCAACAATGGGGGCCAAGTTAGCATGGAGAAAAATGACTTCCAAAACAATAAACTTGTCAAAGGTAGATACCCCTGCCAATGTTGTGTTTTGATTATCAAGAAAAGCCGCTCCTAGCCTTGGCTCCCACTGGCATGGACTTTTCCAATGACGTATTTGTATCTGCTGCTGTGGAGGTGGAGGATAATAATGAAGTAATAGAAAATTTGAGCAACTTGGCATTTGACAAGAGCAGTGGAGGTGATTTAATGAGCCTTAATCCAAAGGTTTGTAACTATGCCCAAGGTCTGGAACAGAGTGTCAGAGGAGTTCAGTATCAGATAGGTGGGTATATTCTCATGTTAGCTCAGCTGTCACTCACAAAAAGAGACATACTAAATACATGTTAGTACATGTAAACACTTTGATTACAACTACATACTATATTATTTATGAATATTTATAAAACATTTTATACTGCTTATAAATGCCGATTCCCTTTTTGGCCAAGAGTTAGGTGAGAAGATTGATACCACACTCTATATATGAATTAAGTATGAAGCTAAAGCTGTGAGACGCTTAGCTTAGCTTAGCTTAGCTTAGCTTAGCTTAACATAAACTCTGGAAGCATAGGAAAACAGCTAGCCTAGCTCTGTCACGGGCTAACTGTGAACATGCAAATAAGATGTAAAATTTTAATTAGCGAGCTTCTATCTGCTAAGCTAAGCTAAGCTAAGTTAATTGCCTCCTGGTGCTGGCTCCATACTTAACACACAAATATGAGAGTGGTATCGATCTTCTCGTCTAACTTTCAGCAAGAAAGCGAATAAGTGTATTTCCCAAAATGTCAAAATATTCCCTTTATAAATTATTCGATTTTTGGCCCCAAGCATCAAAAGCTTTCAGGAGATATTTATTTTACCACAGCTGGTCTGGGGAACATACTGGTCACCACTGTGCTGAACCAAATGCTCATCTGTGTTATTGCTAGTTCCCTTTTATGCAAAATAAATCTTGAGGTCAATGGTTCAGACAGCCAGGTAATTAATTGGTTTGTTCCTCTTCAGATGAAGGAGATGAGACATGATCACAATGAGCTCTCTTATTGTTGTTCAGAAAACTTCTCTAAACTCTCTCTGGAGAAAGTGACCGAAAATAACAATGCATAAAAAAACAAAAACAAAAAAACACAAGAGGCTGTGTTGGTGTTTTGCGAAAGGTGCCAATGAAAAGATAAAATACGAACCAGGAAATTCAGTTTGAAGGCTGATCAGAAGCCAAGACACGGCACAGAGGCCTATACTGCTTTGAAGCAGGATTTTGCTCTTCTGGAAGGTTATCAAGACCGTTTTATCATTTTCTCCTTCGCCTGGAGGCAGCACAAGTAAGGCCACAATAGACTCCACACCTTTCCAACGTCAGAATTGGTCGACATTTTCCAACTTAACTTTTTTGGCCGAACAGCCTGCTCTTTTACCTACATACAGTGAGACGGCGTGAAGTCGACAGAATAGGTTAAATTGTAAACACACAATAAAATAAGGCATGGCTAGCAGTTGCATAACATAAAGCAGACGTGCCTCTGCATGCGAGCATGGTATGGAAACTGTTTTGGTTTATTATGTCTCTCTCTCTCTCACTCTCAGCTCATTTATTGACCTGAGAAAATCTGACAAGTTGACTTATTCCTCTTTGCCATGTGTTAGATGAAGGTGGAATATGTGCGTTACTCGGTTGGAATTTATCCCCATATGTCTCTGGGCTATTGAACAGTGCTTCTCAGCTGCTGCGATCCCTCAAAGTCAATCAGCCTTGGCCCAACGTCAGGGGGGGAAAACAGTTGTTGCAAATAATTATAAGCGTTTAAACCCGCTTGAAGGCGCCACACAGGTAGACCAGGACAGCCCAGATGGCGTCGGGTAAGTCAACTGCCAAAAGGCGCGCTAAACAGACGTACTCATGGCACATGTCAAGTTAAAACAAATGCTGGTTGGCCCAGGCAGTCCACATTTTGCCTTGAGCTTGGTGATTTTTTCTCTGAGACTCGCCTCCGTTTCCATGAGTCTTTTATACTCACTCCCACCCTGTCTGACTTTTTTGGGGTTGTAAATGTTACACCCTTCTGCCAGTGAAAGAGCACAACAACACATAAAAACAATCTGAATTTACAGGCGGTAGTTTTAGAGCAAAGACGTAATCAGTCTGGTCCTTGTGCTCATGATAGACATTGTTACTTATCATTTAACTTGCTATTGGAAAGCACTTCAGGGACAAGATTTATTTATCCGCAGAGGGACACTAACAGATGTGGAATAAACAGAAACACAAGTACTTCCGTATGTGCAGACGTACGCTGCCCGTACGCCTGCAAACAGATGAAACACAAACACTATAGACACAAAAACAATGCATGAGCACGTAACATGATCGCACTCGACTCAATGAACGGAAGTGATGCTTGATCCAAACATCATAGTCCAATGTCTTATAAATCTAAAACTAGGGATTAAAGATATGCATTGCTCTCCTCCTTCTTGGCAAACGCATGACACCACGAAATCTGGATTTAAAAAAAAAAAGAAAAACATCACATCTTGAAAAGCCATCTCATACCAAAGGGAAGTCATACATGGAAAATTTAGAATGCAGTTTCCCAAAGATTCTCCCAAGGCAATATTTTACTTAATGTATTATTAATCACTCTGCATTAAAAAACATCCTCCGTGGGGGGAGCCAGGAGATGTTGTGAAAGAGCAGGCCCTGCTCTTCTCAGGCTGGTTGGAGTCCCACAGCTCTGGATGGAAAAGTCACATCACAACAGGAGCTGCCTGTGCTGCCTGTCCTGGCTGGTTGGCTGGCTGGCTGAGGCAAGGCGACGGCCAACAAACGGAAGCACATGGGCGGGATGAAAGGAGCACAACATAGGATGTTTATGGAGGTTGTGAGGTTGCGACTTTACAGTGACAAGGCTCATGCAGTATGTAGGTTTGAATGTATGCATTAACAGCAACTCTACAATGTGACTGCTGATTAATTTAAAGCTGCACTAATCAATATTTTTTATAGTTACAGAGGATCAAATTATTATGTGTAATATGAAAGGGGTGACAAACCAACAGAGAATTTTCAGCCGACTGCAATGATCCCCTCACCTCTATGAAGCGTTTTCATATATTTCCGCTCATTGTTTTGGTTTTTACGGCCACAAATTTGACTATTTTGATTCACTCTCACCGCTATCATCCTTTTTTCCAGCTGCAGCAGGCAGATTTTTTCATCAAAAAAAGCTCTAAAAATCCACGCCACCTGCCCAGCACCAAACAGCACACTGACAAAGTTAGAGACTAGCTGGTGACCATAGTGGAGCAGCTCAGGAGAAGGTAGAGACCAAAAACAGAGCTAAAAGGAGAGTGAATATTGGACTTAAAATAATCAGGAAGCCAGAAACTCCAAATGAGTGCTAATATTTCCCTGTGTCTGCTGTATAAAAAGATGATTGCAGTATTAACAACTTTATGAAGTTATAGTATTTCATTGTTGTGTTCGCTGGTTCCACTACCCCAAAGTGTTGACGAAAAAGTTATATATGCAGCTTTAAAGTTGACCAACAAAATCACCTGTTGAAGTCTGAACATCAGCCCCTCTATTAAAAACCAGCAACATAATGTATAATCATGACTTAATAGCTTATCCCAGTTATTTTGATAAAAAAAATGTAAATAAAAGAAGAATAAGAGTGACCTGCCTATTTTTTAGCCCTGTTAGTGGCGTGGCTCTAAGCATGACAATGCCTGTCTGTTGGTATGTCTACCACTTTGGTGCAAATCAAAATAGCTCAACTTCTACTGGACAGATTGCTGTGAAATTTCTCACAGACATCCATGTTCCCCAGAGGATGAATCCTACTGACTTTGCTGATTCCCTGGCTTTTCTTCTAGTGCCATCACCAGGTCAAATTTTTCCCTTAACCAGTGAAATATCTCTACATCTCTACTAAATACAAATTTTGATAAAGAAATTAATTATCCCCAGAGAATGAACCCTCACTTCGGTGATTAGGTTTTTCCTCTAGTGCTACTTGCAGGTTGTGGATCAGAAGAAATTGTCTCGACAACTTTTGGATGGATTACCGTGTAATTTGGTGCAGACCTTCATCGTCTTTTTGAATACCCTGACTTTTCATCTAGCATCATCATCTAGGTCTTCTGTCCAAAGCATTTTGGCAGCTTTGGTTTATCTTTCTAACAGTCCTCACAACGAGCATTACAACCTCACAGAGAGGCTAGCTTGGCTCTGAGACTTGTTTATTCATTGTATTGAAATTAAGCCCTTTCAACTTGTAGTGTCATCTACTATGTCATGCTTAAATTGACAGAGTAATTATTTAATCGTTATCTCACACACACACAAACACACACACACACACACACACACACACACACACACACACACTGCTATACTGTTTAAAGTAGAGCTGTGTCTATAACAAGGTCTGTCTTATGCCGCCAATTAGACATTAAAAAGGTAAAATAATGTTGACAAGCAGTTCTTCCACAGTTGTGTGGGTGTTTATAAGGAAAATCCAATGTAAATCTGAAAGTAATTACTTGTGTATGTGTGTGTGTGCGCGCCTGCTCTCAGATGTACAGTGTCTGAATGGATGAATATGTGTACACCGTGTTAATTCAGTCATCAAGAACGTTTGCATGCATGTGTGTGTGCATCTGTTGATCATAACCCCCGCAGAGTACTGAGCCCCTTCATGGTGCCCTGGTTGGTAAAACACTGCGGCAGATGTGTGAGGATGAGGTCACTCACGTGCTGCCTTAAAGACTTACACTGATGCCGAATCACCTCACATGGACAGAGTAGCAGCAGGGGGAGGAGGGGAGATGGATAGTGAGAGGAACAGACAGCACGCAGCACAGAAGAGAGAATGAATGACTTGTTAGTTAAATCTGTCCTGCCTTAATTAAAGATTGTCATCAAAGTGGAAGATTTCAGCTTGCAGGAAATGAACGATGTGCAGGAAATTTGTCTCTCAAATACGGACATTAATCAGCTTGTTTGTTTTGAAACAAGAGACCGCTCTGAAGAAGAAGCTTAATCCAGAATTTTTAAAGAAAAAGTGGAAGAATGAGAAGAGAAACAGGCCCAGGCTTGGAGTAAAATAGTGCGGTGGGAGTAAAATGAACAAGAGGGATCAGTTTAGTTGAAGAGGCTGTATAAAAAGAAGGAATGGTAGTGAGAAAGTGGGTGAGTGTGAAATTAGCTGGGACAGCGGGAAGAATGCTTTGAGGGCTTATTTTTCTAAGACTTTCTACCCGACTACTGGTCTGACTGCCAATATTGCATCTGTTTCTGAATACAGCAGTGACTATGGAAAATCCCCTGGCAGGGAGAATCTCAATCACACACACATAGACACACACATACATGCACACAAACATGGCTCTGCCCTCACCATATCTACATTTTGATCTCTTTTTAACTGACTTTGACCTTTCCGCCCCAACCCCGGGCTTGCCCCTTCATGTCACTTGATTTTATCCAGACCTCATCTCCCGCCACATCCTCTCCGGCCTCACATGCCTTTTCTCCTTCCTTCCCCATGAGCAACCAACACTTCATGCCACATTGGAGGGTTTTAAATTGATCGACAATCAAAGGCTGGTTCTTGTTACAGTGCTGCAGTCTAGACTTTTTAAATAATATTGGACACTTTTCTCTGTTATGTAGTCACCATTTCAAAGTGGATTCAGACTCGTGAGGGCCTATGGCAGGTGAAACAGGACGAGAAGAGGAAATTAGTTTAAAAGCCCCCAAAAGTCTCCCCTTGGACTAATGCTTAGTTTAATGGGAAACTTATCTTTTCTGTTGTTTTTTCAAACTTTGCGGACAGGAGGTGAAAAATCTACCATTGCGACATTTGAGGTAGCTTTTGACCTCAAGTCTTTTTTTCTCTTTTCAAAATACCTTCTGTTGTGACCCAGTCATTTTTTCCATGCTGGTTTCTGCTCCTAGTTTTCCATGTGGAGATGTGTTTAGACAGACAATGAAATATAGCAGAGCAGAATGATGAATGGGTTCTGATGGATTCTTGCAAAAATACAGACAAGCGTCTCTTCTGTTCAGCGTGATCTCATTAAGTATGACGTATGTCAACTGAGAGCAGTTTTCAGATTAAAATAGCTTGCTATGATTATTGTGTGCCCACTATATATCAGGGTTTCAGATAATGACTTGATAGTTGACTGTTTTCTATGACGATTCTCAGTCATCCAGGACATTGGATGTCAAAGGCAACAGGACGTCCTGTTTGACCTTGGAGATGTTTCACCAATCGCAGCTCATCTGGTGGTGACTGGTGAAAGCAACTTACAGTGACATTTTAACATCAATTTCCGAGCAGCTTTACAGCGATTCACACCTCGGAGGGTTATGCTTAAAATGAATTTGTTTGTATGACATGGACACACCCGAAGGCGAGATGAAAAGCCTGCTGTCATGAAGAGGGGCGATGAATCGTACAAATGGGGATAACGGTAAGCACAGTCGGACAGTCTCTTCTTGAAGACATTCATGGTAGTGGAATGAAAGCAATCGGTTATACACACTGAAAGTGACAGATAGATTGTGTGAGGACTGAAAAAACAAAGAAGTTCAAAGTTCAAATCTTGCCTATTTTCTCACCCCTGCACACCTGGATAATCTCTGCGTGAAGGAGACGTTATTGGCGGATTGTCGGTTCCAGAAAGCCAAAAACGGTTAATTGCAATGTAGGAAAGGTGTTGCAGACACTGTTGCAGACACTGTTTGACAATCCAACAACCACTTCATTTGAAGCACACTGAGGCCCTTAGAAGCACTGTGTTAAAACAACGCAAGGGCTGCGTCTGGGGGCATGTTGTCTCAGGTATGAAGGTATGAATGCAGGAGTGGAAAACATACTGTATTTAGCACGTGAAAGAGGAAATATAAATAAATATAAATATATAATGAACAAACAAGACAAAGGCCTGTGTGATTACATTTTCAGTTACATACAATTACTGCTTACTTACTTACAGTAAGCCTCAACTCACTTTATATTCTTAGTTATCCTGCATGCACATCTGTCAAAGGCTCTGTTTTCCAGCCAATGTGTTATAAGAAGATTCTCCTTCATTCCACCTCCCCAGGAAGAAAAATATGTCTGCTGCTGCTGCTAACACAGCCAGCTTTCCACAGCGTATTGGTAAAGGTTAAGAGGGAAAAATTGCAGACACAGCTCAATGCGTTGGCGTATATTGAACTGTGAATAGAATTTATGTCTTGTTCAACCTCATATGGACTCATGAACGTGCAGCTTTGATCAGGATACCATTGCTCAGGATCGCAGCTCCTAGAGTTCATATATTCAGACATAAATGTTACAAAATGTAAGATAAATGTCACAAAGAAGCTCACATTTGATACGTTTTACATTCTCTGAATGTGTTAGAATACTTGTATGTTAAATTTGTTATCATTGTTAATGTTACGCATGAATCAGAGCTAGACTGATAAATCGACTGGGGTGATATGTTGGCTGATATTACGTTATTGCAGATATAATGATACTGGAGTACATGTCAGCTGATAAATAACAAGAAAATTGCAGTACAGAGAGGTCAAAGATATTTTTGAAGTGTCTTCATTACATCCACCAGAGAGCTTTAGGGCTTTATTTTTCCAGTGTGTACCACTATCGATTGCAGTTCTCTTAAAAACTAATTTAAGGGATCCTTATCAAAAATGTTTTTATGCATGTGTCTAGCCTATATAAAAGAACAATGTGTACCAGCTTATATTAATTACATTTTTTAAACTCTCAAATATCAGTACCCACCCGGCTTATATCGGAATACAGAATATGTACAGAACTTATATTTGGTGTATAGACCCTGACCTCGTCACCCCTCGCTAGAATAGATCAAGCACAGCAGCGTAGCAGAGACTGGGGAGTGATGATAATAAATGGTCCACCCCCAAAGCAAATAAGTGTTGGATATACTGTATATTGCAGCCACCATAGTGTGTTGTGTGAGTGTAGCAGTGCAAGTCCAGTTCTTTATTGGAACTAGTTTGCAGGCTTCGGTCCATTACGATAAAGTTTGCTTACTTTTATAGTTACTCCTCACATGCTGGTGGGGGGGTCCTACGTGATCTATAACACAAAGTGTTTTCTCTGATCCAACCACTTGCCAAATGCCAAACGAGTTGTGTATTTTCTTCAGTGCACGATGTGTTTTAAAGTTAAAAGTGATATTTCACCTCTCTTTATCCACATCACCACACATTTGGGCTTACGTTCAAATCAAGTCTTTCTTTTGATCCAGAACGCTGTCTTGTCCACACGTTGTCAAATCTGTTCCTCAACCACCTTGTAAAGACAGTGTTGCTGATTAGATAAGGTCTTTTGTTATTTGATCTCGCAGCTTTATTTCCCTCATGCTTCACTCTTTGCTGGACTGGTACCAAAGATTCCGTAAACATTGGATAATTTCTTAGAGGTCAACATGTGTATCTAAGTGATATCAATACTGGTGGAGCCAAAATTACATCAGGATTGCTCTATACATAGTCACGCTGAAACAGATGTACTATAAACACACACTGCACAGAGCCAAAGAGGAGGTACATGAAAAAATTAACTGAATCCTGTCTTTAAATATACTCTATTCTATAGCTACCCCCTTTTAACAATAATCTCCAGTTTAATTTGTGTTTATATTTCAGTAAATCCGCAGTAAATCCTTCAGGCACATGGTGATTAATGGCAATTTGGGCTCTTTCCTGGCTTTCCCAAAGAGAGAAACCAAAGAAGCTGCCTCTCTTGCTACTGTCACCTTCAGCCACTTTTGTGGATACCTGGAAATGAAGAAAGGAAGGATGTTTTTTATGTGTTTATGGAAGTTCTCTGTTGTAAGAGGCCACCCGGAGAGTCTGATATGATTTTAAATATGACGACTTGTTTTTCCAGTACAACCCGGTGGGAGCACTGCGGAGCAGACGCAGCTCCATCCCAGACAGGAAGTCAAGTCTGCTGCACATGAAGGCACCTTATTGCATTATAATACTCAGTCTTTGGGTATCCTCCAGATGCTCTTCATTTCTTTTTAGTCTCTTCCCCTCTTGACATCCTGAGCGCCTGGCCAAAGAGGACCTGCTAAGTGCTGACTCTCAGCAAAGGATGAGAGAAGACGGCCAAATTTTGACAGAAAAACTTATCCGCGCTCTTGATTAAATCCAGTGGGATTACTGAATCAAAATCCAACAGGCTTAATTGCCAAGATGAATAATAAAGAAATGGAGACGGCGGCTTCAGAAATGATGGATGTGGAAAGAGAAAATACAGGCGAAGGAAATAATCTCCAAACAACTTTTAAACAAGGTGCTGGGGTTATAAAGCTTTTCACTTTTAAGCTTCAAAGACTGCTCCAGCATCGGTGATTTGCAAGCCTGTAAAACCATCCATGAAACAATGCAGAGGTGGCTTTTATGAGTATAAATATGTGGCAATTATTGTTCATTTTATGGATACAAGGGTCTTAGGTCGACAGTTTTTGTCCTTGTATGAGCTACATTCGGCAGTGAGAAGAGCACTTCATTTTTTTTAAAGAAAAGCCAGTGATATCCATGTGGATTTGTCAAGCTTGGATCAATCCCACATAAACCTAAATGACCCCAGGCCTGCAGTGATTTATCATACTCTGCTGCCTAAACGGTGTCCACAAGCCTTTAGACTCAGTGGTGCAAGCGACTGTTACATAACTGAGAAGAATTAACCAGACACAGTCACGCCCTCTCGCTAAAACAGGCTTTTCCCCTCTTTTCTTTCTCAGAGAGAGATTTCCAGGTGAAGAAGTGTTAATGCTCGGATGAAACACCAACAGAGGCAGAAGAGAGCAAGTCATGGGGAGCTGATGAAATATACTGTATACACCTATACTTTATTCAAGCTCTTGAGGATGCTTCTGTCTGCCTGGTCTTCTCAGCAGCCATGACGAATCAATCATCCTGTCAGGCTGAGGTATCAAAGCTTCCCACAAAACCCTGCTGCCTCAGACACACTGAAATGTCTGGTTCCTGGCTCTTAGCGCCTGGCGGAGAGCTCCTTCTCCAAAGCACTCAGACTCAGGCTCAGACCCAAACGGGTGCCCTGAATTTAGCTCCGTCACCCTCTCTGCCAGGAACAACGGACGGCAAATGCTGGAAAGTTTTACCCCCTTAATGTTGACACTTCACTTTTTCTAATGGCTTTCCAGTCCAAATGGGACAATGACAGCTTGTGTAGGGCAAACAGCACAAGCAATCCACATCGGGGGGACAATGTGGGACAGCTTTGCAGGGCGGAGGAGAGTTGGAGCCTAAAAATGTGATGACAAAGCTGCAAGGGTTGGTGAGACAGAGAGGAGATTGAAGATGTTGACCTCCATTCAGGAAAGAGTCATGTGACAAGTATGCATAGCTTTGGATATCAGATTTGCTTGGAGGTAAATGACAAGTATTGATCTTTGACTGCAGGTGTGAATGCTGGAGACCGAGTGGTTCCCACCCATTTTTGTTTGATGTAGGCCTACCACACAGCCCTGTCAGAAGTACCCTCATCGCCCTCACCCATCATGTTCCAAATGTGTTCATTTGAATTGATTTAAAACTGGATGTTATGTACCACGATTGATTATACAAAAATGAATTTGATTCAATAACTTTTCATTCAGTTGAACAGTCAAAATGTAGGTTTGTTAGGTCAAGTTTACAATCCTAACTCTTGGAGTGGCAGAAGCTAGATGCTTCAATCATTGATGCATTACTTTACCATTTATCCAATAGTTTAAGCCCACTATTTCAACTGATCATCCAGTAATTTAGCTAGGCCTATCTGTTTCAACCATTTATCCATTACTTTTAGCAATAATGTCAACCATTTTCCATTACTTTAGCTAGAAACTTCAACTTTTTGTCCATTACTGTTAGCTATCTGTTGCCTTCATCCATTTAATGTAGCTATTTCAATCATTTATCCACTTCTTTGAGCTAACTTTTTCAACTGATTATGCATTACTTTAGCTATATGCTTACCATTCTATTACTTTTAGCTAACTAATTCAAACTTTTATCCACTACTTGTAGCTTATTCAACTGTTTATCCATTACAGCTTTTTCACCATTTATCCACTACTTTTAGCTAACTATTCCAACCATTTATCCATTACATTTACCTAATTATTTGAACTGTTTATGTATTACTTTAAGCTATCTATTAGAACCAGTTACCAATTACTTTTAGCTAAATGTTTGGACTTCTCTGTTTGCTTGCGAACTAGTTTTCAAGCACTCTCTATTGCCACATGTTGTTTTCAGGTGTCACAGGTTACTCAATACATGGTTACGTATTTTTGAATAAAATCGTAATTTCTATTGTTCCAAATTAGTTGAGCTATTCTACAATTGATGTACCCCCTGGGGTACAAGTGGGCCTACCCCTGGCTGGTAATCTGCTGTAGAGTTACTACATCCATCCAACCATCCGTCAGTATTTTTATACCCTTTCTGTCTTCAAAGACCCAACAAAAGGCTTGAGAGTCACAGAAAATGGTAACAAGTCTGAATAATGTGATTTTATTTTTGAAGGTTTCTATGGTTTTCTCTCTCTTGGACACCCAACATTTGTCTTTGTAATGTGGGAAACCATTAACAGTGTTATGAAAGAAAAATAAAATCCTCTGTGTGTGGTAGTGCAGGCCATAATTTGAATAAGTAAAGAATACAGTATGTGATGGGCACGCACTTCCACCACGTATGTCCTGACAGTGAAAATAAGGATGCAAAACAAAGCCACAGGCGAGTCTCATTGCATACTTGTGTGCGCCCCGCTGAGAAACCGCATCAACAGTGGGGCTCGTATTACCCAAAGTGTGTGTATCTGTGCATGTGTTTGAAGAAAGCTAAACAAAACTGTCTTCTTTGTTTCAGTTGAAAGTTCTTTCTCGTCAACATGTGTTAAAACATCATCTTGGTTATCTGCGCATGTCCCAAAGGTACTAATGGATAGACATTCCTTAAGTGCCTGATGGAGACTGAAAATTGGATAAGCCACAAAGCTGAATGTGTGTGTTCGTGTCACTTTCAGATTTTTGCATGAAAAGAGGTTTTAGTGGCAGTTTCTAGGAAAGATTTCCACAAAGAGAAGCAGGGAGAGGCGAGAAAGAAGACGGACAGATTTCAGAGGACTTAAACTCAGTGACTGAGACATTTCCCCAATATTTTCCTCTCCTCCCTTCCAGAGGTTAAAGAAATTCTAGCCTGAGTGAATTCCATCTTTTTTTACAAGTTGTGGAAGAGGGAAATAATTTTTGGCACACCCAAACATTTACGGAGCAAAAGTAGGCCACATTTAGACAAACCATCATCTTATAAATGGGGAGACTTCTGTTTTCAAACGCTGGCAGTGTCTCCCAAAATGAAACTAAAGTTTGTGTGCCTGTCTTTATGGCTCCGATAAATTTGAAGCAGCTCTTTGTCGTTCATTCCAAAAGCAGTCTGAAGTCAGTTGTCATTAGTTTGTCTGTTCCCACAGGCTTTCTGCAGCAGCTGGTTTCTGCCACATCAGTAGTATCTTGATTCGTATAACTCCCAGAAGGCCTGTAGGTCAGATTTAACAATCCTTATCCATGTAACAATGGAGTCAAACTACGCCAATATTCCCTGATGCATTAGCAAAGTGTTTAAATGACATGTTTTCATTTTGATTGATTGATTCAGTTACCAGTTATAACTTAATACAAGCAAAAGGGTGCTGATCTCAGTCTCACGATTGGAGCCTGGTCACGATGTGCTTGAACCAGTTCACCTCTACATCACGACACCACCTCCAGGAAAAGGGAGAGATCTCTGGAATGCGATATTCCCACTGGCAAACTGGTGAGTCTTAATCACTGGCAGGAAGAACAGAGCCACTTGGATGACATGAGGTTAACCAGCTGGAAGCCATTTGTACAGTTCAAGTAAACTTGTCCTTGATATTATTTTGAAGGAAACCTCCTTTTTTGAACATAAAACACTCATAAGTCACACACAGTTTCCTGCTAAAGCCCTTTAAAATCTACTGTGGGTTGTATGGATGAAGTCTGTCTGAGCCAATGACATGAATGTATAGCTCCCATACAGTCATCACTTGATAATAACATTTTTTTTGCAAAGAAAAATGTGTGCATGCAACTCATTGGACCAAAGAGGATCTACAGCAGGAAACCTTTGGAAACACTGCCCTCTTTTGGAAATACTGTGAAGAAGCAGATCAGATCATACAGTCCACAGTTGACTATATGACCTAAAACCACTTTAAGTCTGATTTTTCAGTCCGGTTTTCAGGTTTTAGCTATCTAGTTTACAGTAATGGACATACAGTATATGCCTTAGATGTTATCTAATGTCCTCCAACCACAAGTGTTTGCACATCTCATTAACTAGAGCTGACTTTATCAGCAAGGCTGTGGTTTCTCAGCAAACACTGTTTTTCAGCTCAGACTTAAATATTTTGATTGGACTGAAGTCAACTTGGCTGTGCTTTAGAAAAGAAAATCTTTAAAAAAAAAAAAGAAGTTGTAGAAAAACAAATGATAATCTTGTAGTGCCATATGAGGTGAAAGCTGAGAATTACAGCCAGGGAGAGCACTTTGAAGTAGACTGGTTCCTTAAATTCTAATTATCTTACATGCCTCACCAATTATGGTAAAGAAAATGCTTACTTTCTGTGCCTGACTATGACTTTATTGTCCTCTGGTGGGAACATAAAGATAAGAACTGAACTGAACTGAAAAGTTTGAACTGTAGCCTCTGTGCTTGTCACCACCGTGACTACAATAACCATGTTTTTATTTTCTCTGTTGCCCTTCTCGGACATAAATAACTCTCTAACAATAGCTTTAAAAAGCATCTTCACAGCACATAGAAATAGAAGAACGAAGCACCAACCATCAAGCTTTTACAATTGAAATCCTATAATTTTATTATAATACATCAAAAACATGGACTGCAACAACATCGTCGGATTTTGGTGTGAGTTATTCAGACAAAGCTCACTGAATATGCACTCCGGTTATCTGACACCTAGTTAACATGTATGGCAGCCAATATTTGGGGGTGATTAACAGAAGCCAGCCTTGATGTGGAAGGAGGCCAATTTGTGCGCTTGAAAAAAGTCTGGAAGTTGGGAACAGACCTGAGATAAAAAGCACTTGCAAATATTTTTTTTTGTTTACTTTGACCTGTGTGTGTAGGGTGGTTTGCCATAAAGGCAATGTAATCTGCACCAATATAGAAAGTATTTTAAGTTAACAGCTGATCATCTGAAAACTCCATGCAAGGCAAAACTGAACATTATTTGCAACTACTATTTGATCCAGGTCGGGGTTATTGGGGGTATTTGAGGGTTCGATTCTACTTTTTGGCGGTCTGGAGACGCTCGCTCACATTCTCCCAGTTGATGACATTCCAGATAGCCTTAACATAGTCCGGCCGCACATTTTTGTACTGAAGGTAGTAGGCATGCTCCCATACATCGATACCAAGGAGGGGGATGAGACCTGAGGGTCAGAGACAGGAAACAATTACCCTGATGGCTCCGTTTTATACGAAAGGACAGTATGAGGGGAAAATATAAATGACATACTGTCTGAAGAAAATCTTATCGCTACTTTAAAGCTGTTTTCAACCCACCTGTAGATCCCTGCAGGGGATCCTGGTTAGCACAAGCAGCGATGCGAAGTCTTCCACTCTCCTTCTCGTAGCCCAGCCAACCCCAGCCCGAGCCCTGCACTGCCACTGTGGCAGCAGACATCTTCTCCTTCATCTTCTGGAAGGAGCCAAAGTCCCGCTTAATGGCCTCCATCAGCTCCCCTACAAGAGGTGACATAGACAGGTGCTTCGTCAGGGCAATACTAGATGTTAAAAGCAAGAAATAAAATCAAGAAAGCATTTTCAGTAAACTTCATTTGCATATTTACTATTTTTTTGTACATTATCTGACAGAAAGCTGCCCTGTCAGCCTCATACTAACTAAAAAAAACTTTGACCACTAGAGGGCAGAATGACTAAAGAAAACAACCTTAGTGCAATACAATGCTGAGATGTCACCAGCTTTTCAGACACTGACTCCATAAACACTGGAGGCATGTTTCTGCCCATCACAAGCAACTCATTTACTTCACTCTGTTGTTTTGTGTAGGTAAGGTCATGTTGTCTGAGCTTGTTCACTGGGAATGGCTGGCTATGTTTTATATTGGTGGCTGGAGAGGGTGGTGGGACTCAAAAATACCATCTTTGTGAGGTCCAATAATAAACCAAAAAAAGAATGAACTAAAAGCTGCACAGAGCTGCAGAATTGGCCGTTCACTCACAGTAGGTCCGGCACTACTAACTTCCCTTTCACATTACAGTCATGTTTTGCTTAATGTATGTTTAAGTTTATTACAAAACAAAGAAGCACAGGAAAAAATAAGAGAAGACAAGCTGTTCGAAGTTTTGGATGCATTTCCGTCTTACCCTGTGGCTCGCCTCCACCATTTGGAGACAGGTTTGTCCAGAAGATAGTGTGGTTAATGTGGCCTCCTCCGTTGAACTTCAGAGCAGGCTGGAGGGCAACCTGTGCTGTCACATCTCCTAAAATACAAGTCAAATACATGCAGGTGAGTACGAAGACATCAGATCTGTCAAAAAAAAAAAGTGACATGTGTGTTGACATGTGAGACACATGAATACAATTACAAAGAAAAGTTTATATATTTATAGCTGTTTAGTTAACATACAATTGTGTAAAAGTGTATTCTGATAGTCAACATTTAGATCACACTTGGATGTAGTTAATTCTCCAAATACAGAAGCAATTCCCTGATTGGTTCATGTAAGTTTGTACCCTTTGCTAGCGCCTCCTGATATTTCTCCTCTGTAACATTGAGGTTGTTGACATATGTGGCATGGTGCTTGCTGTGGTGCAGCTGCATAATCTCTGCATTGATGTGGGGCTCCAGGGCACCATAGTCGTAGGTCAGGTCAGGGAGCGTGTGCTTCTGCCTTGATGCAGCTACCTGGTTTATAGATTGGCTGAGGCTGGCTGCACACCTGAAACAAAGCAGAGGAAAAACATCCCAACAACAAAATAAGAGCTTTTAGTCAGATTTAGAGTAGACAACATGAAAGAGAGACTGGCATGTGTCTGAGCAATTTTTGGTTTCTTAATGTATGGAGACAAGGATAACTTAGCTACCAGTGATGCCTGTGTGATTAAATTTCCCAAAATAGCCTGGCACAGGTAGCTTTACCAGTTTCAGTTACATCAGTTTGATAAGCCTCGAACAACTGGCTTTAAGTGACCTACATTTCTGGTGTTTATTTTGGATTAACATACAGAAGTCAGGTGGTTTGATATTAGCTGAACGAGCTGGTGGCACCGAGTTAGCTAGGCAAGGGTGTCCTAATATAACAACGTTAAGTTAACAACTCACAAGGAAGGCCACGAGTGCGATAGTTCAACAATATCCTTTATTTTGGTGCGCCACAAGCTAACCTGGCTGAGCTGCTAAACTAAGTTAGCATCATGGCTAGCTAACCGTTAGCTCTGAATAAACAACTGTCTCAAGTTCATGAGCGACCGCCGCTAACAGGAGTCAGCTGTGCTAATCCCGTGTGCAGTTTGAACAGGATACTGACACTAAATTGTAAGCTGGTATCAGTTTTACCTGCGTATTTGACCAACTCTGCAAAGCATGTTCACGATGATGCTCATAAGGTGGACGGGACAGAGTAGACAACCTGCTAACTGCCCTTGAAATGCAGTTTCAACTTGACAGAGCAGGCGACCGTACCATTATCGTCATGTGGGGGTGTTCAGGAGAGTGTACAAGAATTAGATAAACCTTAACTGCGACAATTTAAGCCGCTATTCCATTCAGAAATATGGATTGTTAATATGTAATGACATGTGTGAAGAAAACGTGATTTAGTGAAACATATTTAAACATACTATATTATGCATTTTATCCGCACCCCTCTTCCATAACATTTTTCAACTCGCCCCTCTGGTTGGTTTTCCGTGGCCTTAATAAAAATCACACGAGAGCAGTTCAAGTGTCGTTGCATATGTTGTTATACTGTAGAAATAATGTGCTCTTGTCTATAAATTATATTCTATTTCCGTTTTGAAACATGCGATATTAGGGTGAATTAATAATACATAATAAAATGTAATACAGCCATAATAATTGTGCAAGTAAAATGTAAGTATTTTGTAGAGGTAGGTTGCACCATTTAGCACAATTATCCAAACTAACAGCAAAGTGAGGAATCACGTGAACATCTCTTCCACCACATCGGAGGCAATGCCAGAGATCGTCTATGTTAAGGCAAATGAATCACTCAGGAATAAAACTAACAAGAGCTCAGTATTTGTGATAAAGCGATTTCACCACAAGTCACCTAGCAACTCATATGGACTACAGACTTTAATATTATGGACAAATGAGTGAATGTTGTCACTCTGTAATTTTCTGCAGAGTAATATGTATATAATAAATAGTATGAACAGTATGAACAATATGATTTGAGTACATTAAAATATATACGGTAAGAACAAAAAGATATACAGTGCAGATACTGGCAATAGTGAGACATTATATAGAGGATAAACAGCTGGGGGTATGATATGAATACAGTGTCTACACCATTGATCTGTTTAATCATTTGCTTTCCAAAATATCATTAAAATTAGTAAAAAA